>JAUCBN010000040.1:12968962-13248962 GCA_035048815.1 Abelmoschus esculentus
CACGTGAGTATCGGTTTATTTTCTGATTAGTGTATTCTTCAGTATAGTGGCATAGTAGAGTGTCTAATGTTAGTTGTTATTCATAGGTTCTACTCCTGCTCATTCCAGTGGTAGAGCCGAGTCCAGTAGACGTCAATATCGATATTGAGTCTTCTGGTACAGGTGTGTTCTCTTCTGTTAATTCTGTTATTCCATGTATGTAAATTTCTGTTAAATTCCATATGATCATGCATCATTCTGACATTATATTTCTGATTCTGAATTTGTCCTGTATGCCTCATGCTAGATTATTAGGCATGCATTCTGATCTTATATCTACACTTAACATTGCATCTGGTTGAATATTTTTGTACGGAGGAAGTTAGTGATTAATTTACTTCTGATTAGTGGTTCTGTAATATACCACTTCTGTTTAGTGGCTACACCTGCGGGTCGAGTTCCACTTCTGTTGGTATGATGGAGTTAGAGTGGTTCAGGGGGGAACCTGCTCTTCTGATGGTGTTCGGAGTTGGGGTGCATATCATACATACTTCATAACATCTGCATTTCATTGTTCTGTAATCCTGTTTATCTGCTTACTAGAGACACACTAGGCTTCCTAGCTTACACCCTTTCAGTTTCTGTTTCAGATATCCGGTCATAGGTCTCGGTACTTGGAGGACTGTTGAAATTGAATTTCTGTTATACCGTATGTTTTTATTATTTCAGACTTTTTAATTATTTCAATTAATAATTATGTATCGGACATTGAATAATTATTTGGATTTGGACTGTTTATTGTTTATTGGTAGAACTCGGTATTTTAAACGTTGAATATTATTTTTAGTATTTTAAATTATTATCTATTTTAATAATTTATCTGAATAATATTATTTTATTTTATAAAACCCTAACTTGCGAAACAAGATTTAGTAAAATAAACCCTAACTTTTAATTTAAGAAATTTGGTTAATTTTAGGGGTACATTTAATGGTATCAGAGCCAGGTTCAACCCTCGGACTGTGAGGTCTAAAATGATTTTTGATTTGAAAATAATTTTGATGATTTTATCTGTAAAATCCGGAATTTTGTTTTGATTCGTATTTTGAATTATCTAAAATATTTTGAATAATTCTCCAAGTACCGATTCTAATGTAGGATTCTGTCTGTCCTTCTGTAGATACTTTACTATGCCACTACGTCGAAGTACACGTTTAGCGACCGGTAAAGGTCGTGGCCGAGGTCGTTCTGCTGGATCTTCTAGTGATGTTCCGCCTCCTGTGGACTCGCCACAGGTTCAGAGTGAGGGACCGTTTGTTTCTGGGGATAGTGAGATTGTTGGTTTAGACTCCGTGACCATGCAGAGAGAGTTGCTCAGATACTTGAGACAGAATGAGGGTGCTAGGAAACCCATATCTACCGAGTTTCTGGATGCTGGGATGACCATGTTCGATGGTAAGACTGGGATAGACCCAGCTGATGCAGAAGAGTATTGGCTGAAGAAGCTTCAGCGTTTGTTTCTAGAGATGGATTACCCCTCTGATAGAAAACTGAGGGCGACTATTTCATTGCTTTAGGGAGAGGCTCTGAACTGGTGGGAGGCAGAGGAAAGAATTACTGCTTCGAATAAGATCGACTGAGAGTTTTTTAGGCAGGCATTTGAAGATCGGTATGTGGGTCCGGAGTATTTAGCTAAATGCCATGAGGATTTCCTGAACCTGCAACAGAACGATATGTCTGTTAATGATTATGAGATTGAGTTTCTGCGACTGCTCCAGTATGCCCCTAGTATTGTTACTACTGAAAAACAGAAGTGTGATCAATTTCTGAAGGGACTCCGGGTACTGTTGAAGATTGCAGTTGCCACTCATCACGACACGGAATATAAGATGATCACTCGGCGTGCCAGGACATCCGAGCGTAATGAGAGCTTGAGAGTTCAGCTGGAGTCTCAGGTTTAGGATAGAGGTAAACGATAGCCTGCAGCACCTCCACAGCAAAGTCATGGTTTTCAGTCTCGGAAGAGGGGTCGTGATGAGATTGAGCCACAGAGTTCTGCACGATCTAGACCAGTTGCTTCTGTTGTTCCTGTTGCTAGTGGAGCTGGATCCACTAGTACTCGAGCCTTACCTCAGTGTTCCTTTTGTAAGAAATGGCATTCGGGAGAGTGTCGGATGAGGAGTGGGGCTTGCTTTCGATGTGGTTCGTTTGATCATCGTCTCAGGGATTGTCCAGTGTCTCCACAATCTAGTTATACTCTGGGGCAATCTCAGGCATCAGTTCAGGCCCCAACTGGGGGAAGAGGTCAGGGTAGACCTGCTGCATCTGGTACTGGTAGTAGAGGTAGACCTAGTCAGTTTAGAGGAGCTGCTAGATCAGGGGGATCCCAGCCCGGCTTGGTTTATGCTACGATGAGGCATGAGGACCGAGATGAGCCAAACGTCATTGCTGGTACTTTTTCTGTTCATGCTATTTCTTTGTTGGCACTGTTTGATAATAGGTCTACGCATTCCTATGTCTCTAGTTTTGTATCGGGTTATTTGGAAATTCCTGTAGAGGATATGGGTAGCTTTGTTTCTGTCTATACTCCTGTAGGTAACCCTGTGGAGGTTACCAAAGTTTATAAGAATTGTCCTCTTGAGGTTCATGGAGAAATCTTCCCGGCTAATTTGATGGAGTTACCATTCGGGGAGTTTGATCTGATTCTGGGGATGGATTGGTTGTCTGCTCATCGAGTCACTCTAGATTGTGAGCGTAAGAGGGCAACTCTGAGGACTTTTGATGACCGTGAGGTAACCCTTATCGGTGAGCGTAGAGGGTTTTTGTCCAATCTTGTCTCTGCTCTGAAAGCCGAGAAGATGATCAGGAAAGGATCTATGGCCTATCTTGCCTATATTCTTGATCCAAGGCAATCTGATTCCGGAATGGATAAGATCCGAGTTGTATGTGAGTTTCCGAATATTTTTCCAGAAGAATTACCGGGCGTACCCCTAAACGGGAGAAGGTGGAGTTTGGTATTGAGTTACTTCCGGGGACTACTCCAGTGTCTATGGCACCGTATTGGATGGCTCCGAAGGAACTTAAGGAGCTCAAAGTTCAGCTACAGGAACTTCTGGATCGAGGTTTCATTCAACCCAGTGTTTCTCCGTGGGGAGCTCCGGTTCTGTTTGTTAAAGAAAGACGGGTCACTTCGTCTCTGTATCGACTACCGGAAGTTGAACAAGTTAACGGTTAAGAACTAGTATCCTCTACCCCGCATTGATGATCTGTTTGACCAATTCCGAGGAGCATCTGTGTTTTCTAAGATAGACCTGAGATCTGGTTACTACCAACTCAAGGTTAAGGATTCTGATATATTCAAAACAGCTTTCCGAACTCGTTATGGTCATTACGAGTTTCTAGTTATGCCCTTCGGTCTTACTAATGCCCCTGCTGCATTTATGGACATGATGAACAGGGTGTTTCGACCCTATCTGGATCAGTTTGTTGTGGTTTTTATTGACGATATCCTGGTCTATTCTAAGTCTGAGGCTGAGCATGAGCGACATCTCCGTATAGTTTTACAGACTCTGAGAGAGAAACAACTTTATGCAAAGTTCAGCAAATGTGAGTTCTGGCTATCCGAGGTTGTATTCCTGGGTCACGTTGTTTCAGCTAAGGGTATCCAGGTTGACTCGAAGAAAATTGAGGCTATTATGGAATGGAAACAGCCTAAGAATGTGGCGGAGATCCGAAGCTTTCTGGGTTTAGCTGGTTATTATCGGAGGTTCGTGGAGGTTTTTTCTTCTATTGTTGCTCCGTTGACCAAGCTTCTGAGGAAAGATGTCCCGTTTATCTGGTCTGAGGCCCAACAGGAGAGTTTTGAGAAACTCAAATCAGTTTTGACACAAGCGCCGGTTCTGATACAGCCCGAGTCAGGGAAACCCTATACGGTTTACAGTGATGTCTCGTACACCGGTTTGGGTTGTGTTCTGATACAAGACGGGAAGGTAGGGGCTTATGCTTCTCGTCAGTTGAAACCACATGAGTATAACTATGCTACCCATGACCTGGAGTTAGCAGCGGTGATCTTTGCTCTGAAAATCTGGAGACACTATCTCTATGGAGAGAAGTGTTTCATCACAGATCATAAGAGTTTGAAGTACCTTCTCACTCAGAAAGAGCTCAACTTGAGACAACGTCGATGGTTGGAGCTTCTGAAGGACTATGACTGTGAGATCGATTACCACCCTGGTAAAGCTAATGTCGTTGCGGATGCTCTGAGTCGCAACGCCATTTCTGATCTGAGAGCTCTATTTGCTCGGCTGAGTATATTTGAGGATGGTAGTTTGTTGGTTGAGCTCCGTGTGGTTCCTACCCTGATATATGATATTCGGGCTAAACAACCCAATGACCCTTTCTTGGCACACCGTATTTCTGAGGTCAATAAGGGAACTTCTCTGGACTTTTCTATCGATCCGGATGGAGTTTTATGTTTCTGGGGTCGATACTGTGTTCCAAGGAACTCTGATCTGAAGCAAGTTATCCTTCGGGAAGCTCATGACAATCCGTATTCTATGCATCCTGGTGGTGATAAGATGTACAAGAATCTCCGAGAAAAATATTGGTGGAAGGGTCTCAAGCGAGATGTGGTCAGTTTTGTATCTAAGTGCTTGACTTGTCAAAAAGTTAAAGCAGAACATCAGCGTCCATCTGGACTCCTTCAGCATATTGAGATTCCTCAGTGGAAATGGGAGCGTGTAACCATGGATTTTGTCTGTGGTTTGCCTTTGACTCCGTCAAAGAAGGATTTTGTTTGGGTCATTGTTGATCGGTTGACCAAGTGTGCGCACTTCATTTCGGTTAAGACTACTTACCCTCTGAGTAAGTTGGCCCGGTTATACATCTCTAAGATTGTTCGGTTACATGGGGTGCCTCTGTCTATTATTTCTGATCGGGATCCGAGGTTTACATCTAAATTCTAGGGTTCTCTACACACTGCTTTGGGTACCCGGTTGAACTTTAGTACTGCTTATCACCCTCAGACCGATGGTCAGTCTGAACGAGTGATTCAGATCCTCGAGGATATGTTGAGAGGATGTATTCTGGATTTTCGGGGCAGTTGGGAGGATTTCTTACCTTTGGCAGAGTTCGCATACAATAACAGTTATCAGGCCAATATTAAGATGACACCTTATGAGGCTCTGTATGGACGTAAGTGTCGTACCCCTATTGGATGGACTGAGCTTAATGAGCACCGGTTATTGGGTCCTAATCTTGTGCATGAGGCTGAGGAGACCGTCAGACTGATTCAGAATCGGCTTAAAGCCGTTTTTGATAGGCAGAAATCTTACACTGATTTGAGGCGTAAAGATCTTGAGTTTGAGGTTGGTGAAGAAGTTTTCCTGAAAGTATCTCCGTGGAGGAAGATACTTCGTTTTGGCCGTAAGGGCAAACTCAGTCCTCGTTATATCGGACCTTATCGTATCATCAAACGAGTTGGGCTTGTAGCTTATCAGCTTGAGTTACCACCAGAGCTCAAGCGTATCCATGATGTCTTCCATGTTTCTGTACTGAAACGTTATCGAGCTGATCCGTCTCATGTCCTGCCTATTGAGGAGTTTGAGATCCGTCCAGATCTGTGCTATGAGGAGGAACCTGTTGAGATTATTGCTCAGGACCAGAAGATTCTCCGAAGGAAAACCATTAAAATGGTTAAAGTTCTCTGGCGTAATCGAGGTTTTGATGAGGCTACGTGGGAGCCCAAATCTGTTATCAAGGCCCAGTATCCGCATCTTTTTGATCCAGGTAAATTTCGAGGACGAAATTTCTGTAAGGGGGGAGAATTGTCACACCCTAAATTTTTTCCCCAATTTAAAATTTAAATCCCTAATCTTGAACCCTAGAAATTGGGGATTTCTGATTCCAATTTCGGTGACTCAATTGAAATTTCTATAAGCTTGAGGTTTCAAGTGTTATCTTCTAAATTTTTAAGGGACCTTTTGTGTAATTTTACCCTTGTTAAAATTTCAGATTCCTGTTTCCTTCTTTATGCTTCGGTCTTTATGGGAGAGATTAATCTCCTCCTTTTCTTTCCATTTTTTTGATGTATCGATCCTTTGATATTCTAAATTAAACCAAAAAATTAACCGAGCCTTCCTCTCTTGGTCTCTATCAACCGAGTTTCATTCGGGTGTTGTTTGAATCAATCTCTTTTGTGTCATCCCAATTTTGTTTGGTAAGCTTTCTGGTAAGCTTTCGATCGTTTTCTTGTTTATTTCAATTTCGGCTTGGTTCTTTTCGTTCTGTTTCGTGTTTTTTTTTTTGAGTTTGTATTGATGTTTAAGTTTGGAAAGTTTCGGTCGGTTGAGGAGGGTGAGTTCTTAAATCTGAGTTTGAGGTAGTTTGGTTTGGTTTGTTGTTAGAAGATTGTTTTAATCTCGTTTAGAATCGAATTAGATCAAAAGGGGGAAGTATATCAAATTAAAATGGTGTTGGTTCAGAAAAATGCTCTGTTTGGAACTTGGGAAAATTCTGGAGTTTTCCAAATTTTCCCGGAAAATCTGGAAATTCCAGATTTTCTCGGGAGTTTTCTTGGAAGACCGAACCTCCCGACCGGTCTGAACCGCCCGAGTCACCGAACCGACCGGCCCAGCTGAACCACCCAAGACTGAACTGGCCTGGCCCATGATCCATGACCCGACCCGAACTTGACCCGACCCGACCCGACCCATGACCCGACCCGGCTGACGTCATTGCTGACTTCATCTGCTGACATCAGCATTGACCTGATGACGTCATCTGCTAACGTCAGCGTTGACCGTGCTGACGTCAGCGTTGACTTCTTCTGACCCGGTCCCATTTTATGTTTTTTGACGTCCTGAGTTCAATGGCGCAGTCCGTTTTTCGAAATTCAAACCCGAAGTGTCGTTTTTAGGGCTTTTATGTTCAAATGCCTTATCTGGAAGTTATCTTTAGTGGTTTTTGAAATCGTTTCTGTTTGCTTCAGGTGACGTGGATTCCGACCCCGAGCACCTACCTCCTCCTCCTCCTAGACGACCACCCGTTCATCTGCATTCGGGACTTGCACGTGAATATCGGTTTATTTTCTGATTAGTGTATTCTTCGGTATAGTGGCATAGTAGAGTGTCTAATGTTAGTTGTTATTCGTAGGTTCTACTCCTGCTCATTCCAGTGGTAGAGCCGAGTCTAGTAGACGTCAATATCGACGTTGAGTCTTCTGGTACAGGTGTGTTCTCTTCTGTTAATTCTGTTAATTCTGTTATTCCATGTATGTAAATTTCTATTAAATTCCATATGATCATGCATCATTCTGACATTATATTTCTGATTCTGAATTTGTCCTGTATGTCTCCTGCTAGATTATTAGGCATGCATTCTGATCTTATATCTACACTTAACATTGAATCTGGTTGAATATTTCTGTACGGAGGAAGTTAGTGATTAATTCACTTCTGATTAGTGGTTCTGTAATATACCACTTCTGTTCAGTGGCTCCACCTGCAGGTCGAGTTCCACTTCTATTGGTGTGATGGAGTTAGAGTGGTTTAGGGGGGAACCTACTCTTCTGATGGTGTTCGGAGTTGGGGTGCATATCATACATACTTCATAACATCTGCATTTCATTGTTTTGTAATCCTGTTTATCTGCTTACTAGAGACACACTAGGCTTCCTAGCTTACACCCTTTCAGTTTCTATTTCAGATACCGGTCATAGGTCTCGGTACTTGGAGGACTATTGAAATTGAATTTCTGTTATACCGTATGTTTTTATTATTTCAGACTTTTTAATTATTTCAGTTAATAATTATGTACCGGACATTGAATAATTATTTGGATTTGGACTGTTTATTGTTTATTGGTTGAACTCGGTATTTTAAACGTTGAATATTATTTTCAATATTTTCAATTATTATTTATTTTAATAATTTATCTGAATAATATTATTTTATTTTATAAAACCCTAACTTGCGAAACAAGATTTAGTAAAATAAACCCTAACTTTTAATCTAAGAAATTAGGTTAATTTTAGGGGTTACAGTTACACACAAAATTACCACGGCATACCATCCACAAACCAACGGGTATGCAAAAATATCTAACAGAGAATTAAAAACAGTCTTGGAAAAAGTCGTAAATCCCACTCAAAAAGATTGATCACTACGCTTAGATGATGTTCTTTGGGTGTATAAAACAAAATTCAAAACACCATTAAAGATGTCACCATATCAGCTAGTCTACAGTAAATCCTATCATTTACCGGTCGAAATTGAACAAAAGGCATATTGGGCAATCAAAATGGTCAACATGGATTGGGAAAAAGTAGGATAGAAAAGATTATTAGACCTAAATTAAATTGTTGAATTTTGAGCCACTACGTATGAGAATGCAAAAATCTACAGAGAGAAAATAAAAAAATGGCATGATCAGAAATTGTTGTCGCGACAGATATTGCCAGGGAAGCAAGTTTTGCTCTACAATTCAAGATTAAAACTCTTCCCAGAAAAACATAAATCTCTATGGTGAGGACCATTTAAAGTTGTCCATATGTATCCTCATGGAGCAGTTACGATAAAATCCCTCCAAGATGGACATGAATTCAAAGTCAATGGACAACGCCTAAAATAGTACAAAGGACCAACATTCCAAAAAAATAAGGAAGTAGTCATTTTAGGAGATGCAACTGATTACACCCCTATTATGACTTGATATTCTATACCATACTTTTCATTTATGCTTTAGGAATAAGTTTATTAAGTAATAATTTTTTATTTTATCTTTGTTTTAGGTTATCCCAACAACTACGCAAAGAAGCCTATTGCCAGTCCATTGCGGGCAGCACAACCCCCTCCTAAGAGCCATCGTAAGCTCCTCATTAACAGCGATTTAGAGGACTTCTTCGGATCAACGCAATTCTAAGGGTGATAGTAGTTTTACTTTCTCT
Organism: Abelmoschus esculentus; assembly: GCA_035048815.1. NCBI lineage: Eukaryota > Viridiplantae > Streptophyta > Magnoliopsida > Malvales > Malvaceae > Abelmoschus > Abelmoschus esculentus. Next base: position 12,977,886 of record JAUCBN010000040.1, read on the forward strand.
TTTTGTCACTCTTTCTAACCCTTGTTTTCTCTATCTGTTTTTCATGCATTGAGGACAATGCATCCCTCGAGTTTTGGGGAACATTGATCCATTTTCTTATATGTAATTAACATGTAATGTATGGAAGATAGAAGAATTGGCTATTGAATTGCCTTAATTTCTGTCTTTACAATTTACTTCAAATTTTTTAAAGTCTGATAACTTTATAGAGTTTGCCTCGACAATAATATTTCATCCTGCCACCGCCGCAGATTGCACCATTCACTAGACTCGAAATCAGAAAAGCATCTTAGGATTAATACTTAGGATTAGACTATGAGCCTAAAAATAAATAACATTGATGGACTTAGTTGATTTCATAAGTTCTTTCCCTTGAAAAAGTAATAGAAACTTAGACTTTAGATCTTTACTAGACGTGCCTATCACCGGCTCTAGTATAATCCTTAGAGATGCCCATCACCGAATCTAGGACTTAGCCTTTTTCCCACTTACTAGAGGTGCCCGAAATTAGCTCTAGTAAGAGTAGTTAAATACTTGAGGTGCCCGAAATCGGCTCAAGCAGTATAAGTATATAGTCAATTATGTGCTTATATATAAAATAGGGAGAAAGGAAAAACAATTAACAATAAAATCTAAGTCGAGGGTTTTGAGTTAGAAAAAAAAGATTAGAACTAAGAAAATCAGCCTTGTTATAGCAACGCACACAATCACATAGACTTATAGTCTAGTTCCGAGGAATTCCTGGAACCTAGAAAATGCCGAGTCAAGAAAGGAACTCTGCCGCGGCAGGTAGGAAGGTATATCACTATAAATTTTCATACTTAAGGATATTATTGCAATGCTTGAGGACAAGCAATAGTTCAAGTTTAGGGGTATTTGATAAGTGCATAAAAATCCTAAATTTTATATCAATTTCCCTCTGGATTATTGCTAGTAATGAACATAATTAAATGCAATAAAGGATAATTCTGCATATTTTCCATATTCCAACATATATGCACTTAATTTATTATTTTATATATTATTTGGTATAAAATAGATACATTTAATTATTTTGTTTCTTAGATAGGAAATAAACCTACAATTAATGCCAAATAATATCGATGGATGTTGAAAGCTAAAGTTGATTGCAGAATAGCACCCGCCTTGACAGCACATTGACTGTCGTGGCATCGGAATAAAGATGACAACTATTGCTCGATAGATAAAGAATAAAGTGTTGATTCCATAAAAGAGATAGAAATAAGGAAAGAAAGAGTCAAGCCATGGTCAAACAAGGGAAGAAAGTTATAATTTATTTGAGATTTATTAATCCAATTCCGATTTTTATAGTTTATTCTCTCATGATTCTTACTCTTCTTTGCATATGAGCTCGAGAGATGAATGTGCAAGGAAAAATATATTTGTCTACGACTAGGGATAAATAGGCTCACGAAACGAGAGAATATGATCCTTGTTCATGGGTATCGACTAATCTGTAAGGTTTTTAACGACTAAAAGGAAGCATACAATCGGTTGTTGATCATCCTTGATTCACGCCGTGAGGTATTATCAAGACGTGGATTTCAATAGTTCTCCGAATTAAGAATAAAGAGGAAACATTTAAGGATGCTTTGTTGAACTATGAAAATTTGAGTTGTCAACAAGGCATAACCCCGCCGAGGCAGCTAAGGTGACCCTTCGAGCGACCCACCGCGGCGGTAGTTCAACCTCATGCATTAATAAGTGGATAATAATTACAACTGGATTCCCCTCTATAAAGCAATTGACCTGACCTTACTTATTTCATCGTGATTCTTATTAGTTATTTAGTTTTTTTTTTTTCAATTAATTCAATCATCAACATATTACTTGTGTTTTTATCTTTCAAAGTGAAGGAATTTTGTGTTGCATATGTAATCTAGTCCTTGTGGGATCGACAATCTTAAATATTACAACTTGGCAAAAGGTGGAAGCTTAAATTAAAGATTCCAAAGCTGTCACCAATGACAACAATACAAGCGAATTTCGGCTAACAAATTTTAGAGAATTACAACTAAACAAACATAGACAAAAATATTCAGAGCAACAGACGATTCGAAACAAAATGAGCATAACACCAATACAAAATTAGGATATTTTTTATTTCTCCTTTTTTCTTTTAATATGATATTTAAACCGAAGAAAATAATGTAATCAGAGGCTTTTTCCCATGCACATAATCAATAGAGAGAAATATTTTAGAAGTATAACCTCTAAATCTCCCAGTTCACCATTTGCATGCAACAATAAAAAGGGGGAAAGTTCTTTACCTTCGACTTCAATTGGGTTTTGTTAGACTCCTCGTTCTGGTGATAGTCCCCGCTCCCTTAGGGTGTCGACGGTGAGCCAGGAAAAAGGAATAGACGCCAATTAGAAGATAGAAGATCTATTTTAGTTTGTTCTTCTAAAGGGGTTTCTGATTTCGACTCTAAAAAGAGGTTTCTTGCTTTTTATTTTATTCTTTAGAATAGAATAAGGGGATTCTGTTTTTTCCAATCTCGAAAGTGAAAAGAAAATATAGGTTTTGGATCATTGGCCATCGTGGGTGGTGGCCGGAATCTGGGTTTTGTGGAGTTTTTTGGAAGTGTTCATGCTTTATTGTAATCCTAGAAGAACATCTTGAATGTTCTTTAATTTTTTGGATTTCCTGAAGAACATCCTAGAGAGTTTGTTCTTTGTTTTGGCTTTCGATAGGGAAAATGAAAGAAAAGAGGGGAATCTGATTTTTATTTGTGTTTTATACCACTGGTCTTTAAAAATAGGGAAATAACATTTTTAAATCCTTTTATGTTTTTAAATTCATTCCGCGGTCCCCGAATATTTTCAAAACCCTTCATTTTGGTCACAGACCATATAATACATATTAATCGAATTTTAATTTAGCCACAAAATGCTAAAATTATTTGAATTTAGTCCCTTTTCATTTCGATTTGCACCTCTAGATTTAAATTTCAATTCATTTTGATCACTATTTGATTTTTTTTTATTCGATTTTGTCTTAAATTTTTTATTTTCTTTTGATTTATTCCTTTTTTCAGTAGCATATTATTTTGGTTCTTAATTTTAATTTGTGTTCCCGTTTCATTTATGTACATAATATATGTTTGTTGTTTTTATTTCCTTAGTAAATATGCACGTAGGTTAGGTATTAATTCATGTATATAATATGTTTTTTTTCATGTACATGTTTTTATTATATATATTGGCATATGTTTGTTTTGCTTAAGTTACGTATAATTAATTAAAATAATGCGATGTCTCATTATTCGGTCGTAATAGGGCCGATATCAAACATAATGGTGGTGGATTATACGTTTTCATTTGAATAAACAAACTTTTAAAATATATTCGAATTCATAAACAAATCTTAATTTAAATGCCACTTTATTTCAAAAAATTTAAAATTAATTAGGTGGTAATTTTAAAACGTACTAATTTTATGTGATTTTAAAACGCTAATACTCTTTTTAATCGTAACCGACTTTTTAACCCGATTTTATTCGAATATCTGATTTTACGAATTCCGGTCTACCTAAATGATCGGTGGTAACTCCAATTTTTTAAATTGTTTTCAAAAAAATTTAATATGTTTTTCAAAACTTTTTTAAAAACCTTTTTAATCGACATTTTAAACTTTATTTTTAAATAATTTTTCAATTTTAAAATATATTTCTAAATTTAGTGACCCCTTTTTTAATCTTTTTAATTTTTTTATAATTTTTATTTTCATCGTATTTTCAAATCCTAAATCCCTAATTTTAAATTAAAATCCTTAATTTCTTATTTTTCAAATCCCTAATTTTTAATTTTCCATTTTCAAATTGTTCTTTCGATTATAAATTCCTAAAACCCCTAAACTTTTCTAAGCTTTTAATTCTATTTTTATATTTCCCAAGACTTTTTAAATTTTCAACTTCAAATTTTAAATGGTGTTCAATTTGAGCACAGAGAAGTTTTCTGAGTTAGGGATGTAAAAACAGTTACTCGGATGAGTTTCAGGTTGGATGTTGTCAGGTCGGGTAAAATCGGATATAGGTCATTTCAGGTTAATTTGATGTTTTCACTCGATTCGGGTCGGGTGCGGGTCCATTTCAGGTCGGGTCCATTTCAGGTCGGGTTCAAACGGTTTAGGTCTAAATCAGATAATTGACAGGTTCATTTCATGTTGGGTAGATTTCAGGTCGGGTTCATTTCAGTTCGGTTGTATTTCAGGTCGGATTCATTTCAAGTCGGTTTTATTTCAGGTCAAATTAATTTAGGCTTTAAATTCATATTAATTAAAATTATTAAGTTTGAGTTTGGTACAAATAAGTAATTAAGTAAATAACCAATAAACTTTGGGTTGAATGGTTGATCATTCATTTCGAATTAATTATTTAATATCTAATGTCTTTAACTAACATGGATCTTATTAAAAATAAATATTATGCACTAGACTACTAAACAAAAATATCATCAAATGATTAATATCTTAAAAATTGGGCTAAATTATAAAAATTAAAAATTAATAAGGAATAAACGTTGGACCAAAAACAATAAAATTTTAAATTAAAAAGGATAAACATTAATAAAAAAATATCATCTTATTAAAAAACTAAACTAAATTAGAAAAATAAAAAGTAATTAATTTGAAATAAAAATAAAGTTGTAAGGACTAAATTGCAAAAATGATATTTTATTTGAAATAAAAATAAAGTTATAAGGACTAAATTGTATTAGAAAAATAAATTAATAATAGTTAAATTTGGTGAAAATTTTAATTTTAATGTGCTTTAATACATTATAATTTATACATATACAATATAATTTAATATATTTCAAAAATGAAAATATAAAATTTATACTATATATGAAATATATTATATATAGAATTTATACTAAATATAAAATACATTCAATATATGAAATTTATACTATATATGGAATATATTCTATATATAAAATTAATATTATATATGGTATTATACTATATATGAAAATATAAAATGTATACTATATATGAATATAGAATGTATAGTAGTATATATATAAATATATATATAATATGTATGTATATACCTATAATATGTAAGTATGTATGTAAGTATATATATACTTATACACTATATAGTATACATTAATATATATATACTTATTACTTTTTATATATATATATATGTATACTAGATGTATATATTAATATATATAATATACATTAATATATATTATAGTCTATATAATATATTAAATATATATAATATACTTATATATATTATTGTATTATATGTAATATATAATGTACTTATAATATATATAATATACTTTAATATATAATATTATATATATACTTAAATGTATATTAATATATGTATTTAATTTGTTTAAAAATTAATATATGTATATGTATTTAATTAATGTATGTATATTATTAATTCTTTAAGCTCAACACTAATTTCCTAAGACTAAATCACTAAACTAGTTCTCTAAGATCAATTCTCCAATCACTAAACTAATTCTCTACGATCAAATTAAAATAATTTTAAAATATATAATTTGATTTAATTAAATAAGGATCAAATCGAATAAAAAATAAAATATAAAATTTAATTTTTGAGTGATCATAACCAAATTGAAATAATTGTAAAATAAGGTGTAGAAAAGCGCAATACTCGATTTTTTAGGCGCGACCTATATAAAAATGTGTGAATTTTTTACCTGATCTAGAGTAGTATTAAATAAATATCTAAATCTAATCTCCATTTTATATTTTTTAATTGATTATATTTTAATCAAAGTTTATTATTTGATTATAAGTTGTAATAATTATAATCTTCAAAATTTATTATATATATTAATTTACTCCAAAATTTTGTTTTTCCCTCTTTTTTATATAATAATCAAAATTTATTTATAATTCCCTCCAAAATTTTGGGTAACTTGTATCCCTCCAAAATTTTTAAACTAAAAGTAAATTAATCTCAAACTTAGAAAATAACTGACTTATTTCCTTCCAAAATTTTATTTTTTCGCTCTATCTTTATTTCCTCTATCTGTTTTTCTAGGTTGTCTTTTTCTATCTTTATTTCCTCTATCTGTTTTTGGATGGCAATCACGTCTCCTAACCAATAGTTGTACATATATCCATAGCTTCTTTCTTTAGTTTTTTTTTTTATAACTGTGAGAGACAAAGCAGATTCTTATTTTTTGATTTTGTAGCTGATAATGTTTTCTTAGGTTGAAATGTTCGACGACGGTTAAAAGGTGGCGACGGCAGTAATAATATCGTGGATAGATAAGGAGGGGAAAATTAGGGTTATTTATCTAGAGATTAATTATGATTGATACATGATTTAATTATTTAAAAGTAAAGGATAAAAAATAGAACATAGTAAAAAAATATAAAAATTATTTAATTTAAATTTAAACTTTATGATAAATAATTATTAATTATATATTAAATTCTTGATTTTTCTTAATTTTTATTAAAATATTAAATAGTGTTCAATAATATATTATTTTATTGGTTTTTAGTAACGTGTCACGTTCTATACTTATTTTGTTTTTTATAATATCAAATATATTATGTTGATATTTTATTTTTATAATTAAAATATGGCTTAATAATACAAATTGACTTTTTATTGTTTCAAATTATTTTAACATTTGATCTCGTAGTTTAATTGTATAACAGTAATACTTCCCTGTAGGGTTGGGCATTCGATCGTGTTGAATCAAAAAATTTTGAGTTATTCGAATTGGCGTGTCCTATTTTATCATTCAAACTTTATTTATATTTTTTTCGAGTCGAGTTTCAAATTTTTGTACAAATTTAATTATAATTATTTATAATATTATAGTTCAAAGTGATAAGGATTTTTTCTTTATATATTTTTTGAATGTGTTAATAAGATTTTTAATACAATTTAATAAATCAATTATCATAAAAAATTATATAATATTTTTATAATAATATTTTTATAGGTAATATATTACTTCATTAAATTATTGTCTCATTAAAAATCGGATCGAAAGTGTCACCGGAAAATAATTCAGAACAATCTATCTTGAAATCAAGGAGAAATAAATATAAAACATTCATAAAATCAAAGCAAATTGTCCATCATCAGAGATTATAATATAGATACATTCTGATTTCAAACAATTGAAACTAGATTGCAAAATTTTCAAAATCCAAGGACAAAAATGTGAACTTACCAAAGTTTAAGGACTTAACTAAAACTTTTAACAATTAGTACTGTATAGATTTGGGTCTTGTTGTGACATACACATGAAGGAAAATTATTATCACATAGATCAATATTTATCATTCAGTGGCTAAACAATAAAATTTCAAAACTTTAAGGACTTAATAATAAATTTTTAAAAAGTTCTAGGTCTAGAGGAATGTTCATTTCATTAATAATTTTTTATTCTTAATCTCATGTTCATCTCAAAAAATGAATTTAAAAAAAAAAAGCGACTGAATTGGAGTTCAATAGAAAAAGTGATGAAATATTGACCAAAATGTAAAATTCAAAATTAAATTTAGGTTTTTCGAATATTCAAAATTCTAAAATTAAAAACCGACTCAAACTCAAAATTTATTCGAGTTATTCGAGTTGAATCAAATAACTCGAACAACTTGAATAATTCGACTCGAATAATTCAAAATTAAAAAAAAAATTGGTTTTTCGAGTCGATTCGAGTTTTGCCCACCCCTAACTCCCTGTATTATTTTCTTTAACATGTAGCCGATTTTTTTAATAGTAAGGAAAAACGTAATAAATAAAACGCACTTTAATTATAATGAGAATCTTAGGGATCATGTTAACAAAAAAAAACTCATAGTGATAGAAAAATAAACATGTAAACTCAAAAACATGTGAAGTCAAAATCTTCTCTTGAAAATGTTTTTTTAATCTTTTTAAAAATTCAATAATCGTCACTAAAATTTTATTATTTGTATTCGATTAGACATAAAAGTATTGATATAAGAGACAAAAAAGAGAGATATTTTTTGGAGAAAGTTCCAACTTTTTAACTATTTTTAACAAAACATAATCTTGAGAGAAAAAAAAGCATGAATCATCTAGCTTTATTGGTTAAAAGAACAGTCGTTGTTTCTGGAGGTCACGAGTTCGAGCACCTGTAACTAAGGGTGAGCAAAACTCGATTCGACTCAAAAAAATCGAATTTCTCGACTCGAATCGAGGTGAAAAAACTCGACTCGTTTTAACTCGATTCGAAATTTCATAAACTCGAATCGGCTCGAAAAATTTTTAAATTAAGTTCAAGTTACAAAAATGGAAATCGAATAACTCGAAATTTTTAATAATTATAAAGGTTAATTGCACATTTAACCCATGTAGTTTTATTTTCGGTCCCTTCTTTTTTATATTTTAATTTTCTTTTTTATAATATGGTCACGTTCTAGATTCATTTCTTATTTTATTTAATAAAATTTTTATTTGTATCTTTTATATTATGTTATTTTTTTAAAATTTTTGTATTTAATTTATCATTATTTTTTGTTTAGTCTTAATCTTACATAGATAAGAAGTTATTAATAAAGTCTGTAATTTAATAAAATGACATATTCATACCTAAGATATTTGATTGATTGATGGTAATAATAATTTAAAATCTTTTTTTACACATATAAAAAATAATATGAAAAAAATATGTATGTAACTTTAAAGAGAAAATCGTTTAAATTACAATAAAACTATATTACAGTATTATAAATAGTATAATTAAAATTTATACGTAAATCGAAAAATCGAATCGAATCGAACTCGCTAAAATCGACTCGAATCGAAAAAATTTCAAAAAAAATCAAACTATAAAATATGATGACTCAACTCGAATAACTCAAAATTTTTTGACTCGACTCGCTCGAACGCTCACCCCTACTTGTAACACCAATACATTGATTGAGCGATAATAAATAAATAAATAAAAGAGAGAACCGTAAGAGAGAGAGAAAATATTTCTAGTGTATCTAGAATTCATGACTTAAAAAGTATGACAAAATAAAAATAAATAATTTGATCAACCGATCAAATATATTCAATCAATTTTTCAATCATTTATATTAACTATTTTTATTTAAAAAATATTTATTTCTCGATTAAATTTTTCTCCCACTTTCAATTAATTTCCGTCTTAATAACTATGAAAGAAGGTAATATGGAAATTTACACCGATTTGGAAATAAGGTAAACTACATAAATCATTATTCAATTTTACTTATAAAAATATTTTAATTACTCAATTTTTAAAATATACAATTTACTCACTCAATTTTATACCTTAAACATATTTGATTATTCCACCGTTTATTGATAATGATGTTATGATTCAAACTATTTTATTAATATTTTTTATTATGACATAGTACATTTATTAATATTTAATTAAAAATATAATTTAAAATAAAAAATAAATAAAATCTCTAAAATACCTAAATCCCATCTCCCAATCCCCCTTCAACCACATCACTATTACCTATTGAGATATAAAAACAAGTAATCTGATGAATTTTAGGTTGGATCAAATTAAATACAATTCATTTTAAGATGATTTAATATTTTGACTCAATTTGAGTTGGATGTGGGTTCATTTTACGTCAGGTTCATTTCAAGTCGGATCAAAGCGATTCAGTTCTAAATAAGTATTAACGTGTTAATTCAGGTACAATTGGATTTCAGGTCGGGTTAATTCAGGTTTCAAATTTGTAATAATTTTGATTTTGGCATAATTAGTCGACGAACTTTTAAGTTGGGTCATTTTGAGTGAATTATTTAATATCTTTCACAAACAAAAATCACATTAAAATAAATATTAGGTATTAGAATGAACAAAAAATATAATAGTATCATATGATTCATATCTAAAATATTAGAGTAAATTATAAAAAATAAAAATTAATAAAGGGTGAATTTAGTAAAAAATAAAATTTTAGGTATTAACATGAATAAAAATATCATACATAGGACTACATTACAAAAAAAATAACAGGTCAATTTGGAATAAATATAAAGTTTTAGGACTATAATAAACAAACATATTAAATTAAAATTGAAAATATTAGATTAAATTTCCAAAAATTGAATATGTATCAATTTATACTAAAAATAAAGTTTTATGACTACAATAAACCATAATATAATCATATTAAAAATATTACGCTAGATTAAAAAATTTTAAAATAAATAGTGATCAATTCAAATCCCTAAACCCCGATCCTTAACCCTTAAATCTTAAATTACTAATAAATAATGTACAAATAGAACCCCTATATCTTTTATGTATAAAAATAAAAGCATAATATAATATGTTTTTAAAAATATTTAATTATTTTAATTCGTATTAACTTAACAAATAATTTATATTAAATGAGTTAATACTAAGAATTGAATTATTTAACAAAATTTTAAACTTAATACTGTCAAATGAATAACTAAATTCAATCTTTTCTTTATTTTATATTTTCAATCGATTATATTTAATCAAAGTTTATTATAAGATATAATAATAATATCTTTCCAAAATTTATTATATGGGTAAACTACATAAAGAATCACCGAACTTTTATGTTAGATTTATTTTGATCACTGAACTTTTAAAATATTCGATAAGCTCACCTAACTTTTATTTCGTATTCGATATGGTCCCTACCGTTAAGTTCAATTAAAATGCCGTTATTTTTTATTTTCCTTAATACAAAATGCATAAACTATAACAATCATCACTCAACTTTCTTCTAACTCCTATTTTGGTCACTAAAGCTTAATTTTTTTTTCTCTAATTAATTAACTTAACTTTTGAATCGTTCATATTTTTGTCACTCTCAAATGACATGATTATATAAATTAAATTTTTTGATTAATCTTTAAAATATAGAAAAATATATTTTTTAAATTTTTTATTAAATTTATCATATTATCATATTTTATATTTTAATAAGTAAAATAAAAAATTATTACTCGAATCAAATATTTAGATTATCCGATTTAATTAGTACAATATGAAATAATCTATTAACCAATTAATCGAAATATTTTTACTCATATATTTAAATATTTTTATTTGAATATTTAATATCTTAAATATTTTTATTATAATATTTAATATCCAAATATTTTTATTCATATATTTAATATTTGAGTATTTAATATTTGAATTTTTTTTAGATATTAATTTAATAAGTGTTGAGACATTAATTTTGATATAATAATTGAAAATAATTTTGGACTTACTTGAAAATATTTAAAAAATGATGTGACGTCTAAACAAATTAAAATTAAGTTTGATACATTTTCTACGGTTTTCTAAGGTTTTTGAAAGTATTCAAAATTAAGTTTAATACGTTTTCTAAGGTTTTTGATAACTTAAGATTTTTGCACGTGTATCGATACGATTGTCCATGAATCAATACTAGTTAGGATTTAAAATACAATATTTTCCTAGTGCTAAAAAGTGTATCGGTATAGGCTTCAGCCGTACCGATATAGGTATTTATATCAGTACATCTTGCATGCGTATTAATAGGGGTGTGCATAATTAACCATAACCGTTAACCATAATCGTTAATTAGTATATCGTTATATTTTATAGGTTAATTAAATGAACCGTTAAAGTTAAACGATTTTGATTAACCAAATTATTAAAAATGATGGTTAATGGTTAAGGTTATGGTTATAAATTTTGACTAATAGTTAACATATAGGTTAATCATTATTAAATTATATATATTTAAAATAAAATAAATTTTAAAACTTAGATGATAATTTTTATGTCTTGAAATTTGATTATTATATGCTAGTTAAAGATTTGTCTTTAAAATTTTGATGGTTTATTATTATAATGTTATGCGTTGCAAACTTTTAAACTTTAAACTTTAAAATATCACGAAACTTGTGTGTTTTATTTTATGTTGAAACTTTATAATAGGTAAATATTTTTTAAATAATCACGTAAATGATTATAATATCTTTATTTAAGTATTTTTATGAATATTTTAACATATTATTTATCAAAAAGATAATTACATCATTCTCTAAAAAATAATAAACATGTGAGAAAAAATTATAATTAGTTATAGGTTAACCTATAATAGAACCGTTGGTTAACCGCATCTTAACAATTAATTATGATGGCTAATCGTTTCTTAATGGTTAGATTATAGTTAACAAAATTTAATAACCGCTATAACGGTTAACCAACCGTTTAGACTAAATGGTATGGTTAACCTATTATGAATACCCCTACGTATCGATACCCTATGCTTTTAAACCCTCAACGGTTAGTTTCATGCAGCATACCGATTCTTAACATTGAACAAGCGTACTGGTCCTTGGAGGTGTGTATCGATCTCCTATATCGGCACGCTCTGCGTGGAGCAAGCATAATGGATCTTTCTATAAAAGAAAGTGTACCGATACTCATACCCTGCGTATTTTCGCTCGGCAACCCGTGATAGGTTGACAATAAGTGTATCAGGCCAATTTTTAGAGCGAATGGTGTCTCTCCATTTAGAAATGTTATGCATATTGGTTGGTTATCTTCTGGAGCCGCAGTCAATTGTCGAATAGTTTGGTCGCCCATCGGCATTGACTCTCCGGATTTTCCTGATCAAAAATCAAACAAAATAAAATCAGGAACTTTGTCGTAGTCCCCGGCAACAGCGCCAATTTAACACACATCATGTAGTGTCAAAATAAAATTCCTTATTCTCAAATAATAAATAGGAAATTAAATATAGTATAGGAGAAGTAAGAGTCGATCCCACAGGGATTAGAAACTTCCTGATTATGCTTTATTCGATTGGTGATCCAAGAAGGTTGATCGAATTGTGTTCGAGTAAGGGGAGTTTGTCGAATTTAATGAAGCTAAATAATTGAAAAAAATAAAATAAAGAAATTAATTTTAATATAATAAAAACTAGCCTTAGGCGTTCGCTTTGACTCGATTTAAATAGATCATTGGAAAAAGATTTTCACTTTGGGATTTTACGTCGGTAATTAGCTTTCAAGGTTCTATCCTTGAAGCAAAAATTCTAAACCGAATACTCAAGTCTATCTTTGATATTGGTTTCATGGATTAATCCACCAACTCAATGTTTGTAGAAAAATCATTTGAATCATTTAAATCGACTTGGATTATATTATTTTAATAATAACTAATCCAATCTTTAGTTTTCGCCTTAGCAAACAATTTGCTAATGTGTTTCCAAGAAGTCGAATTTGCTTCTATAGCCGATCCTTCCTCCCACATAAATGATCAAATTAAAGTCTTGACCAAAGTCAATCTTTAGTTTTGAAATCAATTTGATTTAAAAATAAGTTTAAAAGAAAACTTAAAGAAATAAAAAGACGAAGTTGATGATGTACTTTTTTCAATCTTCACGTTTGGATCGAGTCATCGCTTAATCCCTTGGCTAATAAAAATTTAGCCGAGCATAATTATGGAAGAAATTATGCTTGACATAAAAAATAAAATAAAAATAAAAATAAAAGAAAGAAAACTTTATAAAACCTAGAACAAAGAGATGAAATTCAAGAAAAATGAAGGATGATGTTCTAGGCTTACCCAAGATGGGTATTTATAGCCTTTTACAAACCCTAAAATAAAGAGATAAATCTAAGATAATCCTAAAAATATTTAAATTCAAATTACAAAAGATAAATCCTAATTTAAAATTAAAAATGCGGTTGATAAGCTATCTGGAATACGGATAAGCTATCATGCGCTTGCTGACGTCATCTTCTAGAAGTTGTTGACCGAATACTTATGTCAGATTTCATGCCCAAAGTCGTGCCCACCAATCCAGACTCGATCCAAAAAATTAAAAAAAAAAAACTTCAGAAATTGTCCATTTATGTGCATTTTCCAGATTCAGAGTTCTGCACAAAATCACACGAAAAACAACAAGATCAGTAAGATATTTAATCAAATCAATGAGTAATTAAGCACAAAATATTAACTATTCTAAGCACTTATCACTCATACCCTACGTATCAATACCAAAACTCCCAAAAGCGAAAATTCAACATGAAAAATTGTCCCCAATGGTTCAAATCCAATCCCAACAGTCTTAAATGGTTAAAAACTTAATTGAGATTATAAAATAGACTTTCAGACATCAACAACAACTAATGAATAGTTTATTATTTTACTACTTACAGTAAAGATCGTCAATAAGAACCTCATAATTTCTTATAAATAATTCTTATTTTATTTGTTTAATAAAATCTAGTAGAACGTAATTAATTACATTCCTAAAAATTTATGTTTAATTATTTTTGTTTATTTTATATAATTAATATTCACTTAAAATAGTTTATGATTTAAAGTTTATGTTTAGGTTTAAGTTTACATTTAGGTTTATGATTTAGTAGTTAAGGTTTAGGGTTTACAATTTAGGTTTTAAGGTTTATGCTTAAGATGTATGATTTAGTAGTTAAGGTTTAGGTTTAGGGTTTAGGATTTATGTTTAAAGTTTAAGTTCTAGAGTTTAATAGTTAAGGTGTAAAACAAAAATTGATTTTTATATAACAAAGAATTTAAAATACTATTTTAAAATAAATTTTTAAGTCCCTAAGTCAAACACACAACTTTAAGTCAAACCAAAACCCAAAACAATTTCTACTAAGTGTTTTTCATATGAAATTTTGTGTTTTTATTACAGGTGTTTCAATACTCCTCAAATTGGTTTGAAACAACCTTCATTATTTTAAAATAAGTTCTTCAATTTTGCCAGGAGTTTCGATACGTTTTGAATCTGCCAAATTTGGTTTCGAAACTCTTAAAGTTGGTATCGAAACAAACATTTTGATACAGCCATTGGTTGTTTTGATACCGTCCTGTATTTAATGAAAATCAATTAAAATTTCAAGGCATTTCGATACGCCTAGTCCTTGTTTTGATACCGGTCAGCTTTTCCCAATGGCTATTTCAGAATTAAATATTTTGATAGTTCTTTGACAAGTAAACTTTAAATGTTAGTTAACCCGTTTTGAAACGTCCCTAAGGGCGTTTCGATACCGATTTTTATAGTTTCAAAACGTTTTGATACAACTCTCAAGATGTTTCGATACACCCTTATTTTAAAGACTAACCATTTCGATACGCTTACATAGCATTTTGATATCACTTTAATAAATGTACAACGTCGTTTTCTATTTAGGTACCGTTCCAAAACAGGTAGCCCGTGTTTCAATACTGGTAGCTGCAAAAGTGAATTTATGGTTGGAAGATGAGGTATAACGTTTATATTTATGATTCCAACAACACCAACGGTTAGAATTCAATGAGAATGTATAAAAACAAGTATTTCAAGCAGCATCAACAACTATTTAACCTCAAGCAAAAATCCAAGCAATCCAATCCAACTCCTAGCACTTATTGTCAAATTCTTGTCACTCAACTCTTTTACTTCATTTAAATACTTTATATTTGAGTTTGGGGAGTGATTTACTTGTAATTGAGAAAAATATATGTTTGAGAGAAACATTTTATTGCCTTCATCTTTCTTGTAAACATTATGAGGTAGAAGTTAAGCTTTGGGTAGAAAGATTAGCTTAATAGTAAAGGTTATCCCTTGAACCTAGAAAAATGTTGAATTCTTAGTGAATTAGTTAGAAAATCCTTAGTGAGAGTTAAGGTAGTGGATGTAAGCTTGCTTTGAATCTTAAACCACTATAAATCTTGTGTCCTCAAGTTTCCACATTTTCACCAAATCTTCCACTCAAAATTTTAATTGCCAATTCTCCCCCCTCTTGGCTTATCTTATAATTCGATCAAATCAACAATTGGTATTAGAGCCTAATCTTTGAAGGGATTAAAATCCACAAAAGAATATCCAAGAAGTGTTGATCATCCTAACAATTCAAGCAAATGGCCTCTACTTCCGGACAAAGATGGAACGAGTCCTACTCCATCACCAAGCCTCCCTTCTTCAATGGTGACAACTATCCTTATTGGAAGAATAGGATGAGGTTGTTCATCAAATCAAATGATTATGTTCTTTGGAACATAATCAAATATGGCCCATCCATCCTGATGAAGAAAGAAGGTGATCGAAAAGTACCCAAGAAGAGGAATGAGATGACCGATGAACAGAAAAGAAGAATATTTACAAATGACAAGGCCTTGAACATATTGTTTTATGCTTTTGGACCCGACATCTACTTCAAGATGTCTTCTTGCACAAGTGTCAAAGAAGTGTGGTATTCATTGGAGACTACCTATGAAGGCACCAAATACGTCAAGGAGACGAAGATCGGTCTTCTAAATCTCAATTATGAGAATTTTAAGATGGAGCTGGATGAAGATATCACCAAATTGTTTGATCAATTTTCTATAATAGTCAATGGACTAAAAGGATTTCGTGAAATCATCATGGAGGAGAAGCTCGTACGAAAGCTCATCTATTTTCTCCCGAGTCTTGGGATATGGTAGAGGAAAAGCTAGAGGAATTGGCTATAGTAGCCAAAATATTCACTAAACTCATGAGGGAAAATCAAAATAGGAGATTCCAAAGAAAGAAAGAGTTTAAAGGAAAAAGCAATGATGAAGAAAATGATCAAATAATTTGCTATGAATGCAAGAAGCCGAGTCACATAAGGACTGATTGCCCACAATACAAGAGGAAGGGTTTTGAGAGAAAGAAGAAACAAAAAGCTCATGTTTCCACTTGGAGTGATGAGGAGTCATCATCCGATGAGGAAAATGAAGAGACCAACCTTTGTCGCATGGCTCTTGATGATCCCAAGGTAAACCTTGAACCATCTTGCAATAATCTTAATTATGATGAATTATATGATCCATATGATGAATTGCAAGATATTTATGATGAGTTGGTTTTAAAATTCAAAGGTCGTTGCATCTTGGATTCCTAAGGGAACCAAGTATTTGAGAGCTAACTCTCATTGACCCAAAATGATTTGGGTACTAAAAGTCAAAAACTAAATCTTTGTTTGTAGGCTGAGCATTGCTTCAAGGCCATAGCTTCAAGTCAAAACATGTGGTACCTTGATAGTGGATGCTCAAGGCATATGAACGAAGACAAGGGATGATTTGAGTTAGAGCTCTAAAGTGGTGGAGTAGTAACTTCGGTGACAACTCCAAAGGCCAAATTGAAGGTATTGGCTGTATTGGTAATCACTCCTCTATTCTTATAAAAAATATATTACTTGTTAAAGGTCTTAAGCATAATTTGTTGAGTATTAGTCAATTGTGTGATAAGGGTTTTTATGTCTTTTTTGATAGATGTGGTTGTAAGATAATAGACATAGAAACAAATAGAACAGTGTACATTGGTCATTGCATAGGAAATATTTATATGGTGCATCTAGATGACATAAATATTTCACATGCATGTTTAGTTGCTAGTGATGAAAATGATGCGTGGTTATGACATAGGAAACTAGGACATGATAACATAAGTGTTTTAGAGAAATTAGTTTCCCAAAATCTAGTTAGAGGTTTACCAAAGCTTAAATTCTCTTTAGATAAGATATGTGATGCATGTGTTAAGGGTAAACAAAATCGAGTTTCTTTTAAGTCCATTAATGATGTTTCAACTAGTAGAGTTTTATAATTGATCCATATGGATCTTTTCGGGCCAATTAAAACTACTAGCTTGGGTGATAAATCATATACATTTTTTATTGTTGATGATTACTCTAAATACAACTGGGTTCTATTTTTAAGTACAAAGGATGAAGCCTTAGAAAAGTTCATCACATTTTTCGACTCCTCAGACTCCTTAACAAAATGGGGTAGTTGAGAGAAAAAATAGAATTTTAGAGGAAATGGCTAGGACCATGCTTTGTGACAATAATTTACCTACGTATTTTTGGGCGGAAGGCACAAACACTTCTTATTACATAATAAATCATGTATTGATTAGGTCAATTTTAAAGAAAACTCCTTATGAGATTTTAAACTCTAAAAAGCCTAACATTAGCTATTTTCACCCTTTGGGGTGCAAGTGTTTTGTTTTAAACAATAAAAAAGACAATTTAGGTAAATTTGATGCAAAAAGTGATGAAGCGATTTTTCTTGGATATTCTCAAAATTCAAAGGCTTATAAAGTTTTTTTAAAAAGAACCTTAGTTGTAGAAGAATACACACATGTGGTTTTCGATGATAACCTACTTCCTAGGAAGGATTCTTGTGGTGAAGATGATGTAGGAATCATTGAAACCATTGATGTGGGACAAGCATGAAAGGTGGATGGGCTTCCAACCAATGAAGAAACACAAGATCCTCCATTAGAAGATTTAGGATATGTAACACTTTAAGAAAGGCAAGTAAGCTACCCAAGAGAGTTTAACTATGTCAAGAGTGGTGAAATCTTAGATGATCCATCCAACGAGATAACTACTCGTTCTTCTCTTAGATTATTGAATCATATTGCTTTTATCTCATGCATAGAGCCTAAAAATATTAAGGAAGCTTTAGATGATGACTTTTGGATATTGACTATACAAGATAAACTAAATCAATTTGAGAGAAGTAATGTATGGACACTAGTTGATAGGCCTAATAATAAGTCTACTATAGGAACTAAATGGTCTTTTAGAAACAAAATAAATTCGAGTGGTAACATAGTGAGAAAAAAAGTTAGATTAGTTGCTCAAGATTAAACTCAAGAAGAGGGAATAGATTTCGATGAAACTTATGCACCCGTAGCTAGGATGGAAGCCATTAGGATGTTACTTGCATTTGCATGTTATCATGATTTCAAGCCTTTTCAAATGGATGTCAAAAGTGCTTTTCTAAATGGATTTATAAATGAACAAGTGTATGTTGAACAACCACCGGGTTTTGAAGACCCAAAATTTTCAAACCATGTTTTTAAATTGACTAAAGTTTTATATGGTTTGAAACAAGCTCCTAGAGCTTCATATGAAAGGCTTTCAAACTTTTTGATAGAAAAAGTTTTTGAAAAATAAAGGTGGATACTACACTTTTTATAAAAACGATTTAAAAATGTCATCTTAGTAGTTTAAATTTATGTTCATGATATTATTTTTGGTTCTAATAATGAATGTTATTGTCAAGAATTTTCTAAGATTATGCAAGATGAATTCGAAATGAGCATAATGGAGGAGCTCTCATTCTTTTTGGGACTCCAAATCAAGCAAAGGAAAGATGTCACCTTCATCAATCAAGCAAATTACATCAAGGATATGCTCAAGAAGTTTGGCTTGGAGAATGTGAAGCCTCAAGCCAATCCTATGAGTTCATCAACTAAGCTTGATAAGGATGAAGGAGGTAAGTGTGTTGATTCTAAATTGTATAGATCCATGATAGGTTCTTTGCTTTACCTTACCGCAAGTAGACCAGATATCATGTTTAGTGTTTTTTTTTGTGGTAGGTTTCAAGCTAGTCATAGAGAATCACACTTAGTAGCCATTAAGAGAATTTTTAGGTACCTTAAAGACACACCTTGTTTAGGTCTTTGGTATCCTAAAGACTCTTTCCTTAATCTTCATGCTTATTTGGATGCGGATTATGGGAGTTGTAAGATTGATAGGAAAATTAATTCTGGAACATGTCAATTCTTAAGTAGTATGCTCATATCTTGGTTCTCTAAGAAACAAAATAGTGTAGCTTTATCTACTATCGAAGCGGAGTACATATCCTTAGGGAGTTGTTGTGCTCAAGTCCTTTGGATGAAGCAACAAATTTTAGATTATGGCATTAGAGTTGAGACAATACCTTTAAAATGTGATAACACTAATGTTATATGTCTTACTAAAAATCTCATTCAACATTCTAGAACCAAACACATAGAAATTATACATCACTTCATTAGAGATCACGTGTCTAAAAATGATGTTATTCTAGACTTTGTTGACACCTTGAACCAATTAGTATATATTTTCACTAAGCCTTTAGACAAAGAACGTTTTTGGACCCTTAGGAGAGAGTTAGGTCTAACTAGCTTAACTTGATCATTTGTGTGCTATTTTTGTACAAAATAAGCTTGAATCTTGATTCAAATCATACCTATGTTAATTTGCATCTTAATGTTTCTATGCCTGTTGCTAGGGGGAGTATGAACTTGTTCATGCATTTTAATCATGTCATAACATTATATGCATGCTTCTAAGGACTTTAGAGACCCATTTCTAGTATTTTAGAAACATAATATGTAAAGCCTATCTAAGTGGTATCGAATCAGGTGAGATCAGTATCGAAACTCCCAAAATATGTTTGTTAATTTTGAGACTCATATTCAAGCCTATCTAGTATTTTAGAAACATAATATTTTAGAGACTCATATTCTCTCTTATTCCATATTCAAGGTAATTTCTAGTATTTCTAGTATTCTAGTATCTAAGTGGTATCTAAGTGCTTCAAAAAACATTCATTCTCTCTTATTCCATATTCAAGGTAATTTTGAAAATCTTTAATTTCGTTTGTTTTGAAATTGTTAAAATTTAGTTTTTGTATAGATTAAACTTAATTTTTGTATATATTTTCAAAATCCCACAAAATTTTTTCATAAATCAAATTTTTTTTTCATTCTAATATATTATTTTTTGTTCGTATTTTTTAATTGTTTTAATTTTTTTCTTTCATTTTTTAAATCTTGTTTTTATTTGTAAAAACCTTGAATTATTGATTAATAGGATTGAACAAGGTTTATTATGCATATATATTTTTTAATGTGCCTAAATTAATTCTAAAGTGTTTAATCCTTAGATCATGGCACCAAAGAAAATAGAAAGAACCGAGGGAGCTAGTTCATATAATGTCGGTGTTAATCATTCCTGAACCAATATTCAACATGTTTATAAAGAGTGTTTTTGACGATCTCTCGAAATTCGAACACTTTCAATGTAAGGACTAAGTTCAATTACAGCGAAAACCAAAGACTTTCTAAACACATATAAGTACCTAAAGGCATAAACCACATCTCACAACATATTCTCTAGATGCACCATCACCTAGTTCCATAAGCAATACACACAATACATAAGCATACTTTATCAAAGAAAACACAAATTATCATAACATCAAATCATCATAAATCAATTCTCAAAATACCTCATCAATATAAGAGAATATCAATAAGGGAATTCAAATCCAAATCACTAAGCTAACGTCAACATAGATAATCAACAAAGCCATTGAATGAATAATTAACATATACACCATTCTCAAAATAATATCCCATCGACATTGCTCTCTCACTACTACTAATGCTATAAACACATACTTGAGCTTTCACTTGGCAGTTACCTGGATAGTTGTTTCTTTTTGTTGCATCCACGCTAAATACTCTCCAATTCAAGGTAAATGAGAGGGTAAGCATAAGCTTAATGAGTGAATAAAAAAATATTTAAAAACAAAGTCATGCTCTTTATAAAAACAATCAATCGTGACAAACAACGCCACCTTTTGAAAATCAACAAGTGTACCATAGCTCACAAGCCATAAAACCTTTTCAAATACCTTTTTGAAAACACATGCTTAATAAGTAAAGCAAAACAATCTCAAGTTGCACAAAATCAATAGATAACTCACACTTGTGTTTTTTCTCGTGTTGGAATATTAGTGAACCAGTTAGACTTACGTCTAACCGTTAGAACAAACAGACTCGCGTGAAGGCATCATACCACCAAACACACTCGTGATTGACTATCACAACCACAGAGATCCCACCTTGGTGTCCAAGATAGTTTGTCATATCCGAATGTAATAAGGTGACTGTTATATCGCACAACACTAGGCTAACTTTTAATGCATCACTCAAGGAATTTAATACACGTATACGAATTTTATAAAGGAAGAAAGAGTGAACTATTCATCCTATTGATCAATCAAATTATTCATTTTGCCATCAAATTTAATATCCAACACAAAACAAAAACCAATGCTCAAGTTTTCCAGTTAAAACAATATTTAAACTTATGTATCCCACTAATACATGCATCAAATGCATAAACCAGTAAAAACTACTTTTCTCATGTTTTCAAAACAAAATCGTGGGAGCATCATATGAATATAATTTTTTTTAAAAAAAACATACCATGAGCATTGAAACACATGCATAATCATATATACACAAGTATAACACGAGCATGACTAAAACACATAGTAAAAATAAGGCATATTATGAGACATTAAAGAAAACAATACTTAAAACTTACTTCCGAGTATAGAGAGGTTTTTCACACCTTCCCTAAAGCCTTAAACCTTTGAAAACACATTTAAAACACTTTCAAATCCACACCCCTCATAATCCAATCACCGATTTACCGAAACTTGCTCGATAAGTCACCCGAAAATGCAATTCGGCTTTCCAATCTCCTTCAAACTTGTTCCTCTACCTCTTGAACTAATTAAGGAATCAAAAACAGAGGTTTTAGTGCATTATAACACACCCAAACATCCATCAAGTCGGACCAATACATGGAAGCCCTTAAAAACACCATAAAACCTAACCGAAACTCACCGAAAACCTCTCTAAACACCACCTAAACCTTAGGTTTGGGATTAGATAATTAAAATCCATGTTAATTACATATAAAAACTTCATGATTCATGTATTTAGGCTTTAAAAAAACCCATGTAAAACCCTTGAATTAAATTCAAGAAAACAATGGAATTTTTATCAAGAAACCGATTTTATTTATTCAAGACTTTAAAGATTGTTTCAATCAGCCAAGAACATAGGAATTTCATTGAAGAAATTTAGGTTTAAGAGGTTCGTGTCAGAGGCCTGTCTGGTTTTGACCGTTGGAAGGGATTTATTTTAAATTAGAGTTGTTAATCTTGTTAAATGAAAAAGTGCATTTTGGTCGCCTTTGTCCATAGATAAAACGAGACGTTTTATCCTTTAGGTTAAAAGTAGGGTTTCGAGGGATTTAGGGTTATTTGAATTGTGGATAAAATTTTATCTTTTCTCTCACCCCATTTTTCTTCCTAATCTATTGAATTTCTATTTCTCTTCAATCTTTGCTCTCAATATTTCTGGTTAATTGTTTAGAGGTTTGACAAGGGTATCAGAGCTTAAGGTCCTCGGCACGATGGTTGAAACTCGACAGTTGGCGGCTCAGATGGCTTTGATAACTCAGACGGATGCTACAGAACCACAGGCAACCGAATCAGAGCTACCAGAATGGCGTGTGGTGATAGATAAGCTTTAGTAGAGTGTACAACGATTGGATGCCTCCATAGGGACTCGGTTCCAAGATATGCAGGCAACGATGCTGGTTAATCTGTAGAAGATGTTCGAGATTGCATTAGGGAAAAATATTGAAACTATTGAAATGATGTCTCAACACACGGGCCTATTGATTTCACCCCACCCACCTTAAAGGAATCCGACCACAAAGCCAATATTAGTGGGGAAAGGGCAACCTTCCAGTAGTTTTCCAAGGAATAACCCACCTCATATCAACTTGGAGGAGGATATGGAATAACCGAATCAACAGACCAAGGGGCACAATTTTGCTTACAAACTATTGTGTTAAAAATTCGAAGGGACAAATTTTCGAGGATGGTATTGCAAGTTGGAACAGTATTTTGAGACCGAAAGAGTCCCTGATGAAGTTAGGTCAGAGTGGTCACGTTTTATCTAGAAGGAAAAGCACTCCAATGGCATCAGTTTCTGGTGAAGTCACAGATAGGTATAGCATCACTTACTTGGTTTGATTATTTGAAATTACTCAAAGAAAGGTTTTCTCCAGAAGGGTTCGACGACCCTTTTACAGACATAGTAGCCCTTTGGCAGGTAGATTCAGTAGAATGTTATTACGAGGAGTTCATTCACTTGTTAACACAAGTGGAGTTTCTAGAGGATTATGTGTTAAGCCTTTTCAAGAATCATCTCAGAATTGATATTGGTCCCATGGTGAAGATGCTGCAACCTAAATCATTGATTGGTGCCTTCCACTTGGCATGACATGTGGAAGCTAATTGTAGTTGTGGGACAGAAGAAACAATGTTCTACTCCTCTCTCAAACTGGAAAGGATCCAAATCTTTAGCACTGATAGTTCCCTCAAAGGGGGAATTGGAAACTTGAGGGGGACAGTGGATTCAAGAATGGCTTCTGGACCTTCCTTATCTAAGTAATCCACCCAACATTGGTCATTCTTAAGCCCAGGGTTTGGAACTCATCAAGTAAAAAAGGAAACAACAAGGTTTTAACATCTAAAGAAATAGAGGAGCGCAGACAAAAGGGACTATGCTTCTAGTATGCTGCTAAATATGCACCAGGGCATAAGTGTGCCTAAACCCAGTTATACCAAATTATGGTAGAAATACTGGAGGAAGAGGGTGAATATGAGGTTTTTCTGGATTGTGAGGAAGTGAAAAAATTAGAGGCACAAAAATTTACAAAGGAGGAGAATCCAGTTGTCTCCCTACATGCTATTTGGGGGGCCACAACATGGGAGACAATAAAGATAAATGTCACAATTAAGGGGTTAACTTGTGTTGCACTCATAAAATCAGGGAGCTCACATAATTTCATCAATTGTGCTTAGATTAAGAGAGTTGGATGGCCAGTGGATAAGAGAAGACAATTGAGAGTTACAGTGGCAGATGGAAACGAGATGCTCACATTAAGGAAATGTGCAGGGGTTGAATGGCAAGCTCAAGGATATGTCTTTTTCACTAATTTTTTGGTCTTCCCTTTAAGAAATTGTGACATCGTTTTAGGACTGAAATGGTTGTCACAATTAGGCAGCATCACTTGGAATTTTTCAGACCTACAAATGGGTTTTAAATGTGCAAGAGAGGAGATCTTGTTGAAGGGAATTCAATGGAAAAAATTATAAACTATGAGAGAAAACCTGTGAGAAATTGTTGAGAGTTGGAAAGGGGCCATTCACTGCTGCTCTTTGGTTGATGAATCCTCAATTGGAGATGAAAAAGGCTCTTGAGCAATGGCCAGCAGACATTTAGAAGATATTAGTGGAATTGAAAGAAGTTTTTGAAACACCAAAGGGGCTACTACCAGCAAAGGGGAATAAGCATGAAATAGAACTGATAAATGAACATGTTGTATTAAAGGCGTAGCCTTATAGACACCCAACACTACAGAAAAATGAGATAGAAAAGTTAGTATGTGAGATGTTAAGAGTCTGGAGTCATCAAAAACAGTAATAGTTCATTCTCTTCACCCATTGTTATGGTTAAGAATAAAGATGACACATGAAGAATGTGCATAGACTATAGGAAGTTAAACCAATTCACAATTAAGGATTTTTTCTATTTCCATCATAGAAGAATTATTAGATGAGTTGGGGCATGATGTGTTTTTCTCCAAGCTGGATTTAAGGGCTGGATATCACCAAATTCTAATGAGGGATTCAGATATACATAAAAAAGCATTTAGGACCCATGAGGGTCACTACGAATTCCTGGTGATGCCTTTTGGACTTACAAATGCTCCAGCCACTTTCCAGGGCCTAATGAACAAAGTTTTCAGGAAGAAATTAAAGAGATGTGTTATATTTTTCTTCGATGACATCCTGATCTACTCGGTTAATTGGGAATCTCATATTGTCCATTTAAGAGAGGTGTTGGGGGTATTGAATACAAACCAATTATTTGTAAAGTTATCCAAATGTTGCTTTGGAGGAAGGGAAGTGGAATACCTGGAATATGTCATAGGTGTTGGACAGATCTCGACGGACACATCCAAGGTTGAAGCCATTCTCAATTGGCCAGTCCCTAATTCAGTTAAAGAGTTGAGAAGCTTTTTAGGGTTGTTGGGGTAATATCGGAGATTCATCCAAAATTATGGATGTCTTGCAAGACCCTTAACCTACCTTTTGAAGAAAGGAGGATGAAAGTAGAGTAAGGAGGAAGAAACTACTTTTGAAATTTTGAAAAGATCTGTTAGCAATGCTCCAGTCTTTGCTTTACCAGATTTTAGTGCCCAATTTGTGGTAGAAACTAATGCATCAAATATTGGGGTTGGGGTTATGTTGGTGCAAAAAGGTAGACCTCTTGCCTTTTTCAGTAAAGGGCTAGGAGTTAAATACTAAGAGCTGTCACTATATGAGAAGGAAATGGTAGCAGCCTTGATGGTTGTCAAAAAGTGGTGTACTTACCTCATTGGTAGACATTTAGTTATTAGGACCAATCACCAAAGCCTAAAGTTCTTGGCTGAGAACCAAGCAATTACACATTTCCAACAAAAATGGGTAATGAGTATGATGGGTTATGATTATGAGGTGCAATATAAGGAGACAAACAATATTGTTGTGGATACCCTCTCAAGAAGACCAAACATGGGAAGCTTGATGACAATTGGAGTGAGTCATTTGCAAACTGACATGGTGGATAGAATCAAGAGTTCTTAACAGAATGATGAAAAACTTCAAAAAATAATTAAGGAATTACAAGAAATAAATGGAAGACATAGAAAATACAAATGGGATGGATAGGTGCTTAGAAGAAAAGACAAGCTACTAGTAGGCAAGGATGACCAATTGAGGAAAGAATTGGTGAAGTTCTTCCATAGGAGTGCCTTGGGAGGTCACTCAGGAGCCCATTCTACCATAAAAAGGATGTATAGTGTATTGTATTGGAGAGGGCTAAGGAGGGAAGTCATAAACTTTGTGAGGGAATGTATCATTTTCCAAAAATGTAAGGGGGAACTAAAGTATCCCAAGGGTCTGCTGCAGCCACTCCTTGTGCCGAAAACAATTTTGTCCTCCCTGAGTATGGACTTCATCGAAGGGTTAACTTTATCCCAAAAGAAGAAATGCATACTAGTAGTGGTGGATCATTTGAGTAAAAGTAGTCAATTTATTACTCTGTCACACCCCTTCACAGCTTTAGATGTGGCTCATGTTTTTTTGAAGAATATTTTTAAATTGCATGGACTCCCTCATGATATTGTATGTGATAGAGATAGGGTGTTCATGAGTTTGTTTTGGCAGAAATTAATGAAGAAGCTAGGAGTGGTGATGAACTCGTCTACAGCCTATCACCCACAATTCGATGGCCAAACAGAGTGAGTAAACCAATGTCTGGAGACCTATCTTTGTTGTATGATAGGGTAGAGACCTAAAGAATGGTTTCAATGGCTTCCTCTTGCGGAATGGTGGTATAACACTATTTTTCACACTTTGATTCAAGTGACTTCGTACCAAGCCTTATATGGAAAAGCCCCATCAGTCCATTTGCCTTTTATAGTTGGGAACTCCATGGTGGAAGCAGTGGACATGAGCCTTCTACAAAGAGAGGTTGCCATCAACCTACTTCAATTCCACATAAAGCGTGTTCAAGATAGGATAAAGCCCAAACCCAAAAAAGAAGAGTCGATTGTGAATTCCAGGAAGGGGATTTGGTTTTCCTTAAACTTCAGCCATACCGAAAGCATTTAGTGGCTGCAAGGAGATGCCAGAAACTGAGTCCCAAATGGTTTGGACCTTTCAGAGTGGAACAACGAGTGGAAAGGGTAGCATATACATTAGAGTTGCCCGAAGGCTCTAAGATACATCCATTCTTCCATGTGTCACAGTTGAAGAAAAGAGTGGGATCAGAAGATGTTCAACAGGAGTTGCCTATCATAGATGCCGAAGGAAGCATAAGCAAGGAACCTGTTCGAATACTCAATAGGAGAATGGTAAAACGAGGCAATAGAGTTGTAACTAAAGTCTTAGTGGAATGGGCTAATACTTTTCTAGAGGACGCTACATGGGAGGTTCTACATGTGTTGTAGCAACAATTTCCCCAATTCAATCCTTGAAGACAAGGATTTTCTTTGAAGGAGGGAATACTGTCAGAGGCATGACTGGTTTTGACCGTTGGAAGGGATTTATTTTAAATTAGAGTTGTTAATCTTGTTAAATGAAACGGTGTGTTTTGTTCGTCTTTGTCCATAGATAAAACGATGTGTTTTATCATTTAGGGTAAAAGTAGGGTTTCGAGGGATTGTAGGGTTATCTGAACTATGGATAAAATTTTCTCTCTTCTCTCGCTCCCTTCTTCTTCCTAATCTATTGAATTTCTATTTCTCTTCAATCTTTGCTCTCAATATTTTTGGTTAATTGTTTAGAGGTTTGACAGTTTGAATGATTCTCACCTCTAAAATTGATCCAACTTCCTTCCAAGGTTTAAAAACAAGTAAAAACGAAGAAAAAAGAAGAAAATTATGATAAATTAAACCAACGAAGTTTTATTAAAAAGAATGGATATTTTCCTTGAAAATATGGTAAAGATGCTGCCTTAGAGAAGAAGAAACCGAAATTTAAAGAAGGATTATTTTATAAAAAGTGAATTTTTGGGTTTTGTATCAAAATTAGAGAATTTTTATTAGTTAGGTCAAATAGGATTAGGATTGGATCAAATAACCTTAAAGATTCAAAGTTTTGGCTTAATTTATAAAATTGTCCTCAAGTTTTTAATTTTTAAAAAATAATCACTAATTTTAAAATCTTAGGGATTCAAGAGTCAATTTTCAAAATTTAGTTTAACTAAGTCAAATATACATCAATTAAGAATTTTATAATATTTTTCTATAATTTATTTTTATTAAAAACCATTTTTTAAGGATTTAATACCAAACTAGTCTAAACCGACAAAACCGGTTCATTAGACCTCTAAAACGGCCTCTAAATTCTAGGCCCAATTTTGGGGTGTTACATTCAACAATATCGAAATCACAAACTAAAGAAAGAACGATGCGTGGATATCGCTTTCATGGACTCCGACAAATTTCACTTCCACTATTATGATCTTGTTAGTCAGTGGAAGCTCATGAAGTTCTTAACTATTTCCGGCAAATTCTTTCCGAATCTTGTCCTTATCTTCTATGTCAATTTCACGTGTATTTTCTCAAATGATAAATCTACAGTTGCGGCTATTAAGTCCTACCATATGGGAAGATGTTTTCGTATGGACGTCAAACTTATTTGTGAGGTTTTCGGACTAGAGGATGTAGGCATTGACGATGATAAATCCCTTGACACATTCACCGGATCCGTCATGAGTCTTGACGTCCACGATAGATTTTTACAATTGATCATCACATGGTGGATTCGTCCATCAAATGGAAAATACTCATGGATTAGACAAGTTGACGGGTTTTGGATAAATTGCTTCCATCAAGGAAAGCGTCGCAATCTAGCTAAAATCCTCTTTGCCAATCTAGTTTGGCAAGTCAAAAATCGTCATACTCCACAGGTTCTATCTTTCTCCTATGCATGTGCTTTAAGTCTATTTTTCTACATTTGGGGATCAATTGCTCTTACGACCTTGTGGAATCAGTAAAGGAGCTCATTGGTGAGATTTCACTCAATCGTTATCACTTTCAATTCGTTGGACATGATTGGGTTCAAGGTGAGGCACCTCCTCCTCAACCCGTTCATCCGGAGTCAATTCACCAAGTCGCTCCTATTTTCGAGCTTATGGCTTTCCTCACATCTCAATTTGTAAACTTGGGAAATTGAATGGATACAAGGTTTGACGCCATGAACACTCACTTCAACACCCGTTTTGATTCCATGGATACACGGTTGACGGATCTTGAAGGTCAACAACTCTCTATTAGGATGGCTATTGAAGCTTTATGTGACGAGTGACGACATTCAAATGCTCCCAAGAATGGTGAGGATGAGGACGATGGTGATAGTGATGAGGTTGGTGGTGATGGAGATGAGTGATCTTAGTTATCTTTAGTATTTGTTATGGCTTTTCTTAGGACTAGTTATGATTTTAGGTTTAAGTTGCATTTTCATTTCATGTTTTAAGAATGAGTTAATTACTGTGGAGGTCACGTTTGTTTGCTTCTAGTACAAATTTAGTCACCGATTTTGAAAATCGACCAATATAGTCATATACATTTTCGGGTTGTAAACTTATGGTCACTGAGACGTTTGTTGCCGTTAAAATTTAACGAAAAGTTGATCTGTCATAATAAAAAATGATAAACTACTTAAATAGTCCATAAATTATTCTTTGACTTTTGTTTTATCTTTAATTTTTAAATTTAAAACTTAATAAATTTTTTTCCGACATTGAATTCTACATTCATGGTTGTGTAAGCTTTAATCAATGTCTAGTAAGCTATTATATGTTTAAGATAAGTTATACTTAAGTCTTTGCTAATATGTTTATTTAGTCCTACAAGGTTTATGAATCTTGTCCTAAGGATGCCTTGTATATTGGAAATATTTTCGTAGTTATTACTTATAAAATTAGTGCCATTTAATTCTTAGAAATTACATGATTGGTCATTAAATGAAATATACTTCCATTAATATAGTCTTTAGTCAATAACAAAGTTTTATGGAAAAAAAAAACATTGAACTTGAGCATGTTTTGATTCATGGAATAATTTTTTGATTTAGTTTGTTTTTATAGGATTTTAAAAATATCAATTAGTCCATGGACCTTTAAAAAGTATAATCTAGTCCATAATCCCTAAATTATGATTATTATGACCGAAAGTAAAGTTTTGTGTTCTATGAAATGTATATATGTGCTATATTTGATTAAGTAGTTTATTTTTAATTAAGTCGAGTTTAAAATATTACACGTTTACTATATTCAGGGGCAGAACATAAGAAGGTTTTTGAGAGTTTGGTCCCCGCCAATTGTTGTTTTCGTAGAGTAAAAAAATAAAAAAAATATAATTTATTTTAAAAAATCATATTTTAATTCCCGCCAATTTAAAAAAATAAAATATATATTTTGATTCTCTTTATAAAAAAAATTAGTTCTGCCTCTGACGATATCTCATAAAAAAATATAAAAATAACTTTTTAATCACCGGAATTGGTCCAGGGAGTCGCCACCAATCATTTTTTATGGTACGATTAGAACACCAAAAATAAGTTTGCGAACCAGAGTTGGATCCGGGAGTCTGTTACGCGTGGGGAAGGGTGAGCACCCCCACAACGCCCAAAATTGGCACCTATCGATTACAAAATATTTCATATGAATGAAAATATAATTTCGGTTCTAAATTTTTGATCCAAAAGAAACGGTTAGTAAAATATTTAGTAAAAATAAAAAACATGATGATAGTAATAATAAGGAAAACCAGCGCTAGATTTGCAAAAACAGAAATTTTGAGGTTAAAACAATAAAAATAAGGACTAAAATTGAAGAAAATAGGAATTATAAGACAAAAATTAGCAAAATAGTGACCAAATTTGAAGGAAAAGCAAACTGAGATGCTAAAGTGTGGACACGCTGGAAAAGGAGGGACCACGCGCATAATTTCACCATTTTTACGGGTTGACGCGCGGATCCGGGTCGGATATGTGTTGATCCACCGGGTCTAGAGCCTTAAACGATGTCGTTTTGGAAAATATCCACCAGCACCAAAACGACGTCGTTTTGGTTGCTATTTAAATATCCCTTTTTTCAAACACTTCATTTTCTCCTTCCCCTTAAACAGAAAACATAAAGCTTCTAATAAAGCTCTCAGCCCTGATGAGAAACCCGACGCCGGATCGCCACCAATTGTCGCTGACCGCCATGAACCGCCGGTGCCGCCGCTCCCGGTGGTCAAAACCAAAAAAAATATTACTTTCCGAAGTGTTTTGATGCGTGGAACATGAATCCGAGGATGAATTTTTGAGAAAATGAACGTACAAGTGTAGATCTGAAGAGTAAGTTTCAAACTTCTCTCTTTTTACCTTTTTTCCTCTCCGATTATTTATCTTCTCGGTTTCTTTTTGTGTTTCGAATAAGGGTAATATTTGTTGCTTTTGGATCTGGATTCTTTTTTGTTCGAATCTCAAGATTTTTGTTTTTATTTCATTCAAAAATATCCTCTATTACATCCGATTTCATGAGTTTAAATACCAATGATTTTGTAATACAAAATACATATCTTTCTTAGCTTTTCAGATCTAATGATTTTTCTTTAATTTTTGCAGGTTCTGATATGAAGCTTGGGCGATGGTGTCAAATCCATGGGCAGTGCTTGGGCGGTGGTCGATCTTCTCGTCCAATGATGGGGGGACACGTGGAGGCATGGGGAATGAGAATAGTCAGCTAGGGCGGGGCTGGTTAAGGAAGGAGGCAACTAGTTAGGGTTTGATTAGGATATTAGGGTTTAGTTTGTTGGGTTTTTGAATGGGGCTAGATTATTATTGGGCTCGGTTTATGGGCTTGTGTATTTGGATCTGATAATAATAAATGGGTTTTAATAAAATAGGTTATTACAGTTGTCCCTCTTTGCTCATTGTTGTGTAACAACATTAGAGCAAAGATAAAGAATAACCCATTTTATTTGGTATGGTTTTAGGGTTCATCTTAGTAAGGTGAGGTTCTTTTGGTAACATTGAGGTTCTTTTTGGTGAGGTTATGGTTCTTTTGGCCACCGCTTCTTCTGTTAGAGCCTTCACTTGATTTACTTCACCGCTCTTGTTTGCAAAATCTTCAAAATGATGATCCGTTGATTAGAACAAAAGCTAAGTTCGACCTATTGGAAGAGAAAAAATAAGCTCAGCTTGCTACGGCACTAATGACGCTGTAATACCTAGAGAAAACTTGATCTAGCTGCAACATTGAAAAAAAGGCAAGGTCTACAAAACTTGATCCAACTACATCCGATGAAGAAGCATGATCAAACATATTTTCTTTTTTCCTCTTTTCTTCTTATCTTTTTTTCTTCTCGTTTTTCTTTTTTCTTCTTTTTTCTTTCTGATTTTTTCTAGTAAATATATAATATCCATAAATGTAAATTTGGTCTAGTTATACCATCAACGGTAAAACGAGACCGGTCAAAATGTGATATGGTTACGCCATCAATGGTAGAATGAGAACATGTTGGATTTTGTCGAAGAGGCAAGACCTGAAGTGTAAGGTTGGATCTATCCACACCATCAACGGAGGGGTAAGATCGAATTTCAGCAATTTAAATCCTACTACGCCATCAACGGAGAAGTAGGAGTGAGTTGAATCTATCCACTCCATCAACGGAGGGGTAAGATCACGTCTAGATCATACTACACCATCAACGGAGAAGCATGACTGGGTTGGGTCGGGCCACACCATCAACGGGGACGAGATCAAATTTCAGCAATTTAAATTCTACTACGCCATCAACGGAGAAGTAGGACTGAGTTGGATCTATCCAATCCATCAACAGAGGGGTAAGATCAAGTCTAGATCATACTGCGCCATCAACGGAGAAGCATGACTAGATTGGATCTAGACACACCATCAATGGGGACGAGATCAAATTTCAGCAATTTAAATCCTACTACGCCATCAACAGAGAAGCAGGACTGAGTTGGATCTATCCACTCCATCAACGGAGGGGTAAGATCAAGTCTGGATCATACTACGCCATCAACGGAGAAGTATGACTGGGTTGGATCTGGCCACACCATCAACGGGGACGAGATCAACCTACTACGCTATCAACGGAGAAGCAGGACTGAGTTGGATCTATCCACTCCATCAACGGAGGGGTAAGATCAAGTTTGGATCATACTATGTCATCAACGGAGAAGCATGACTAGTTGGATCTTGCCACACCATCAACGGGTATAAGATCAAATTTTAGTAATTTAAATCCTACTACGCCATCAACGTAGAAGCAGGATTGAGTTGGATCTATCCACTCCATCAACGGAGGGGTAAGATCAAGTTTGGATCATACTACGCCATCAACGGAGAAGCATAATTGGGTTGGATCTGGATACACCATCAACGGGGACAAGATCAAATTTCAACAATTTAAATCCTACTACGCCATCAACAGAGAAGCAGGACTGAGTTGGATCTATCCACTCCATCAACGGAGGGGGGTAAGATCAAGTCTGGATCATACTGCGCCATCAACGGAGAAGCATGATTGGTTGGATCTAGCCACACCATCAACGGGGACGAGATCAAATTTCAGCAATTTAAATCCTACTACGCCATTAACGGAGAAGCAGGATTGAGTTGGATCTATCCACTCCATCAACGGAGGGGTAAGATCAAGTCTGGATCATACTACGCTATCAACGGAGAAGCATGACTGGTTGGATCTGGCCACACCATCAACGGGGACAAGATCAAATTTTAGCAATTTAAATTCTTTTACGCCATCAACGGAGAAGCAGGATTGAGTTGGATCTATTCACTCCATCAACGGAGGGGTAAGATCAAATTTCAGCAATCTGGATCATATTGCGCCATCAACGGAGAAGTATGACCGAGGTGGATCTAGCCACACCATCAGTGGGGATAAGATCAAATTTCAGCAATTTAGATCCTACTACGCCATCAACGGAGAAGCAGGACCGAAATGGATCTGACCACACCATCAACGGGGACGATATCAGAGCATGAAAGATTTGAATATCTGATTCAAAAGGTCTTCAATTGACATCATGTATCTTCTTTGCATTTTCCCAATTACACAGGGATCAACGGATTTGATTTGCCTTTACCGGTAGTCGTTTGCTCCGGGCTAGTTATACCATTAATCTGGGTACAATCAGTTGGTACCAAGGATTTAATTCCTTTACCATTCGTAAAACTGGATTTCCATGGACGTTTGAATGATCCTTATCAATGCATTTTTCCCAAATGCACAGGGATTAACGAATTTGTTTTGCCTTTACCAGTAGTCGTTTGCTCTGGGCTAGTTGTATCATTCCCTTGGGTACAATCAGTTTGTACCAATCACGAGATTGGATTTTTCAAAGGATTTATTTTCCTTCGACCATTCACGAAAATGGATTTTGAAGGACATTTGAATTGTCCATTGTCTTGTTTTTGCACATCTTTGTTGGATTTTTTATTTCATCATTTTTTACATTTTTCATTTTTTTTTTTGCATTTTTATTTTTCTGTTTTTCATTCATCATTTTTCATTTATTTTTTTTTAAAATAATTTTGATTCACATGTACCATCCGTACAAACAACGACTTGATTCTAACAAAGTTGACCCACCACCCTTGACGGAGGCGACATTGGGAAAAAAGCTATTTTTGTTACTCCATAATGGGTAGTTAGGACCTTAAAACAAAATAAAACCTTTGTCAATTACTATTAAAATATTTGGAGGTTATTACTTGAATATTTGTGATTTTCTGTATATTTAGCCTTCTTGGGGCCAAAGGTTGGTCATCGCAATGGTGCCCCATAATTAAGGTCATTCGGTCTTTTTCCTGGACCTGTTATGTATGTACAAGCAAAAATATATGCATCATGAATGCTCTTAACTTGATGCTCAATGCATGCAAAATCTAAATGCATGGTGTCTAAATGCAAAATGCTTGAATGCATGAATGATATGATTTTTCAAGGGATGCCCTTGATTCCGCTAGTGATAATGGGTTCTTCTCGAACTTCTATGATTTAACCTCCTTTTTCAGAATCTTTTCTTAAAATGGATGCCCCAAATCACTACAACGGACATGCCCCTTTTGATATTAGAATCATGGTATAAATGATGCAATATGACATGTTTGATGTGACTAGAATGATGTCATGTATGTGTAAAGTGCTATAAAATATTTTATAAAAAGGTGTTGAATTAATACAACTTTGAAAAGGAAGTTCGTGTTAGAACGAAGTTTTCTCTACATAAAGTAGGTCTTGTTTGGCTTTCATGTAGCGTTTGGTCTTTATCTACGAAATCTTGATTCTCTGGAGAAGCAATACTAGCTTCATGTCCCAAATAAAACTTCGACTCGAATCATCTAGAGTCCATAGATGTTCAACTAATTTCTCGGGTTAGTTTTAGGGCTTCGATCAAACTGTAAATCTAATCCTGAGCCCGGTCAAGGTGATCCTTCCATCATTGTTGGCACGAACTAACTCGACTTTTATTGTCTTGTCATCACTAGAGGAAACTCCTTCAGGTGCCCCCCACCTTATCGAGAAAACGGTTCGATGTGGCTGATCCTTTCTAACAATTGTACTTATATCAACACCCTTTTTTAAAATTAAAAATGAAATACGAATGCAAAACAAAAGAAACAATGCAACACAAGGATGCAAAACACTAGTATCGGATTAGACAATAATAGACGTACATGCTTTATGATGCATGAATATGGATATGGCAGTTATAATGCGAAAAATAAATAACAAAAAATAAAGGGCGTAAATAAACGAACCCCCTACTCTCTCTTTCTCTCTCTAAAAAGAAAAAAAACTTATAGGGTGACCCTCTAATCGGGTAGAGATCTGGCATGACTTCTCAAAGGGGTAGGCTTCTAGGTCTCACTACATGTGGTTCGGTTCTAGAAGGTACCCGAACGATACTTATTACCCTAATAAGGATAATAGCACGATTCAAAGGGTTACATTTCTCTAAGTCTATGTGGAGACGTAGGTCTCACGAAGATAAAGGGAAAAATATCCCGAAAGCAATTCACCATCCTATACGGAGGCGGAACCTCACGAAGTAGTAATTTCATGCATCCACTTAATTGTACGGAGCTCGGGTTGAGAGCTCATGAAATGGGGAGACCTGAAAAATATTTAAAAACATTAGTAAATATTTTAAAATAAATAAAATAAAATAAAGGATCACAAAATAAAATAAACCGAATTTATATTTTCAATCATAAAATAAAATGTGATCAATTTTAGGTTCGAATCTCGATAAAAAGTCCCCAAAAGAGTCGCCATCTGTAATCACCGGAATTGGTCTGGGGAGTCGTCATCTGTAATCACCGGAATTGGTCTGGGGAGTCGCCACCAATCATTTTTTACGGTGCGATTAGAACACCAAAAATAAGTCTGCGAACCAGAGTTGGATCCGAGAGTCTGTTACGCGTGGGGAAGGGTGACCACCCCCACAACGCCCAAAATTGGCACCCATCGATTACAAAATATTTCATATGAATGAAAATATAATTTTGGTTCTAAATCTTTGATCCAAAAGAAACGGTTAGTAAAACATTTAGTAAAAATAAAAAACATGATGATAGTAATAATAAGGAAAACCAGGGCTAGATCTGAAAAAACAGAAATTATGAGGTTAAAACAATAAAAATAAGGACTAAAATTGAAGAAAATAGAAATTATAAGACAAAAATTATTAAAATAGTGACCAAATTTGAAGGGAAAGCAAATTGAGATGCTGAAGTGTGGACACGCTAGAAAAGGAGGGACCACGTGCATAATTTCACCATTTTTACAGGTTGACGCGCGGATCCAGATCAGATATGGGTTGATCCACCGGGTCTGGAGCCTTAAACGACGTCGTTTTGGGCAATATCCACCAGCACCAAAACGACGTCGTTTTGGTTGCTATTTAAATATCCTTTTTTTTTTCAAACACTTCATTTTCTCCTTCCCATTAAACAAAAAAACATAGAGCTTCTAATAAAGCTCTTAGCCTTGGTGAGAAACCCGGCGTCAGACCACCACCAATTATCGTCGACCGCCATGAACTGCCGGTCACCGGCGCCGATGCCCCCGCTCCTGGTGGTCAAAAACCAAAAAAAAATAGTACTTTCCGAAGCGTTTTGATGCGTGGAACGCGAATCCGAGATCGGATTTTTGAGAAAATGAACGTACAAGTGTAAATTTGAAGAGTAAGTTTCGAACTTCTTTCTTTTTTACCTTTTTTCCTCTTCGATTATTTCTCTTCTCGGTTTCTTTTTGTGTTTTGAATAAGGGTAATATTTGTGGCTTTTGGATCTGGATTCTTTTTGGTTCGAATCTCAAGCTTTTTCTTTTTATTTCATTCGAAAATCTCCATTATTACATCCGATTTCATGAGTTTAAATACCCATGATTTTGTAATATAAAATACATATCTTTCTTAGCTTTTCAGATCTAATGATTTTCTTTAATTTTTACAGATTCTGATATGAAGCTTGGGCGTGGTGTCAGATCCGTGGGCAGTGCTTGGGCGGTGGTCGATCTTCTCGTCCAATGATGGGAGGACATGTGACGGCACGAGGAATGAGAATGGTCAGCTAGGGCGGCGGCTGGTTAAAGGAGGCAACCAGTTAGGGTTTGATTAGGATATTAGGGTTTAGTTTGTTGGTTTTTTGGATGTGGGTTAGATTATTATTGAGGTCGGTTTATGGGTTTGTGTATTTGGATCTGATAATAATAAAAGAGTTTTAGTAAAATGGGTAATTACAAACTTGATTTAATAATTTCCGGAGTCCCTCTTGATCGAATGAGAGACACATATTTTATAATATTTAGAACATAATCGATTTTATCTTAAAATTTTCACCTAATTGGTGAAAAGCAAATGAAATAAATAAAGTGATTGGGATGCGTTAGGTGGGATATGAACCCATGCTGGCACAGTGGTAAGCAAGCACCCAAACTATTGGGTAAATAATGTTACAAAGCCTTGACAAAAATTAACAGCCAGCGGTCTGGATGATTGCTTTATTTTGCAGTAGTATATAGGGTC
This sequence comes from Abelmoschus esculentus, assembly GCA_035048815.1. Classification (NCBI taxonomy): domain Eukaryota; kingdom Viridiplantae; phylum Streptophyta; class Magnoliopsida; order Malvales; family Malvaceae; genus Abelmoschus; species Abelmoschus esculentus. The sequence continues at coordinate 13,016,223 of JAUCBN010000040.1, forward strand.
AGCAAAACTCGACTTGATTAGAAAAAATTGAATAATTTGATTTGATTCGAGCCAAAAGTACTCGACTCGTCTTTACTCAACTAGAAATTTTATAAATTCTAATTGATTCGAAAGAATTTCAAATAAAGTTCGAATTGTAAAATGAAAATTCTAATAACTCGAAATTTTTAGTAATTGAAGGATTTATTCTTAAGTTCGATACGAGTCTCTCAATTTTTATTATATATATTGATATATAAAAATATGAAAAAATATTGTCACAAATAAAAAAAATATAAATATATATATCTTATATGATTAGAAAAAAATCATATAAATTAGGATAATCATATATATTAGGATTAAATCGTACTATAATAATTACTAGTAATATATCTAGAAAATTTAGTTCAAACTTCAAAAACATTTTTTATTTATCGAGAATTAAAAATATTAATAGAAAATTAAATTATAATATTGAGATTTTTTATTAAAGATTTTCCTTTTTTATTTCTATTATTTTATGTGTAAAAGTAAAAAAATAAAAATATTTATTTTTTATTTCTTATATAAAAATATGATCGAAAGTCAAATCCTTGAAATTCTTAAGACGTTCTCTTACTTATAGTTCATCGAAGATTGTTGAGAAGTTAAAAAGAACCTCACACTTGAATATTAATTTCATCTCTAACTTGGTTATGACAAATATATTTATTTATCTCCTAAAACCTCACATTGTTTTGTGAATTTTTATGTTTATTAAGTTGTAATATTATCACTAGATTTTACTTATATTTAAAAAAAAAACAAAGTAAAAATTTTAACGAGTATCAAGTCGAGACAAACAATAAGAATTTTTAAGGATCACAAATTAATTATTACTCAATTCACGATTAATTCACTCGATAAACATGTGTAATTATATGTCTAACTACATAAATTTTTAGTAACTGTCATATCACCTCTTCCATTAGATTTTTATGGTTGATAGTCAAAATATACTTCAAAAGTAAAGTAGCTTGATTGATAAATTTATTAATTTAATGATCAAAATAAAAATAATATCATAATTAAATGATCAAGTAATTTACCCTTTTTATAACTATAACCAGTATTTGAGTTCAAATGGAGTAACCTTTTTTGTTACTTTCTATCATTTTAAAACACAGCTTCGCCATTAGGGATGTAAAAAATTGACACGACCTGGAAACCCGCCTGAAATATGTTCGAGTCAGAACTTGGTTTGACCGGGGATATAATAACTCGAACTTGATCTGTATCTGACTATTGTTGACCCGAACCCGAGTTGGACCTATTACTGTAGTAACCGTACCCGAACTGTATCCGACCGAGAATGACTCGAACTCGATTTCAACCTGTTACTATGGACCTGAAACCCGACCTGTATCTAACTGAAACAAACCCGAACCTGAGTTTGACCTGGCAGATAACCGATATTACCCGATTGAATTGACCTGAGACCTGATTTTACCCGACCTGTTTTGAACCCGACCTGATAAATTACCCAACCTGTTATTAACTTGAATTAATATCAACATAATATTTTTATAAATAATTTACGTAACAAACTTATAACATACATAAATTATATTTTTAGTACAAATATTTATATTATACATATTCATATTTATATCAATAATTTATAAAACATACTGTAAAACTAATATTGATTTTGATATAACAATTATGTTAAAGAACTTATTCCGTAATAAATTTTAAGTTACAAGTCACAATTAAGGTTTCAAGTCAAACAAAGAACTCTGAGATAATTTTTTCTAAGTGTTTTTATACGAGTGTATCGATACCACAAGAACATGTATCGATACCACCCTTTGTTTTTTAAAGCTTGTTCTTGAGACTAAGAACAAGTATCGATACACGTTTCGATACCGGGACCTCACTGCCAACAAATGTTTCGAACTCAGTATCGAACCATGCCTTGAGTTTTTAATTAATTTAAAAATATTTAAAAATAAGGCTTACTGTTTTGATACTAGTATCGATACCCCTAAAAATCGCAACGACTATTTTAAACATTAAATGAATTGACCGTTTGTGGCAGTTAAAGCTTTAAATGGTGGTTACTCCGTTTTGATACTCGTATCGATACCAAAATTCACAATTTATTTCAGGTATCGATACTCGTTTCGATACACCCTTTAATGAATGAACAACGTCTCTTTCTATTTGTAGTTTGTTTCGAAATAGGTAACCCGCGTTTTGATACCAGTTCTATCAGAGTGCATTTGTGATGGAAAGAGAAGGCTCCAACGTCTATATTTACATCTTCAACAACCCCAACGGTTAGAAATCAATGAGAAGGTATAAATTGAAGCATTTTGAGCAGCATTAACAACTATTGAACCTCAAGCATCATCCATGCACACAAATCCAACTCCAAAGCTTTCATTGCATATCTTGACTCACAACTCTTGTAATTTTAATTTGATTCTTTGTAATTGAGTTTGGGGAGAGTTTGTTTGTATTTGGGGCGTATCTATCTTGTGAGAGAATTCCTTTAGCCCATTCTTATCTCTTGTAATCCTTTGTGAGGATCAAGTTTATTTGGGGTAGAAAATTGGCTTGCTTGTAAAGGTTATCCTTGAACCTAGAAAAAGGTTGAATTCATTTAGTGAATTGGTTTCAAAATCCTTAGTGGGAGCTAAGGTAGTGGGTGTAGAGCTTGTTCCGAAGCTTGAACCACTATAATTTGTGTGTCTCAATTTTTTTATCTTTTTACCAAAAAAATTTCCATCAAAATTTTAATAGCCAATTCACCCCCTCTTGGCCAATTCCATTGATTGATCAACTCAACAATTGGTATCAGAGCTAGATCTTTGAAGGGATTCACATCCACCAAAGAAGATCCAAGGAGTATTGATCATCATCTCAAGTCAAATCCAATGGCCTCTACTTCCGGAAGTTGAAACGAGTCTCACTCCATCACAAAGTCACCCTTCTTCAATGGTGACAACTACCCTTATTGGAAGAATCGAATGAGGTTTTTCATCAACTCCAATGATTATGTCCTTTGAGATATAATAGAAGATGGTCCCTCAATTCCAATAAAGTTAGAAGGAGATAGACAAGTACCGAATAAGAGGAACGAGATGACCGATGAAGAGCGAAGAAGGATGTCTACAAATGACAAAGCTCTACACATTCTCTTTTGTGCTCTTGGTCCCGACATCTACTCCAAGATGTCATCTTGCACAAGTGCCAAAGAAGTATGAGACTCTTTGGAGATTACATATGAGGGCACCAATGATGTCAAGGAGACTAAGATTGGTCTTCTCAATCTTAACTATGAAAATTTCAAGATGGAGCCGGATGAAGACGTCACCAAAATGTTTAATCGGTTCTCGATTATAGTAAATGGTCTCAAAGGCTTTGGTGAAGTCATAACGGAGGACAAACTCGTGAGGAAGCTCATCTACTCTCTTCTGAAGTCTTGGGATATCAAGAGAACGACCATTATTGAAGCCAAGGACCTCAAGACTCTCAAACTTGATGCTCTTGTGGGATCTCTTCTCACCCATGAGATCATGAAGAAAGTAAGAGAAGAAGAGAGAAAGAAGGAAGATATTAAGCTAGAGAAAAGAGAAGTTGAAAAGAAAAAAGTAAGGGATTGCACTTAAAGCTTCATCTTTTCAAGAAGATGTGGATACAAGTGAAGAACAAGAGATAGAAGAATTGGCTATGGTAGCCAAAAGATTCACTAGGCTCATGAGGGTAAACCAGAATAGGAGATTCCAAAGAAAGAAAGAATTTAAAGGAAAAGACAAAGAAGATGAGAAAGACCAAATCATTTGCTATGAGTGCAAGAAGCCCGGTCACATTAGGACCGATTGCCCATAATTCAAAAGGAAAGGGTTTGAAAAGAAGAAGAAACAAAAAGCACATGTTGCCACTTGGAGTGATGAGGAGTCATCATCCGATGAAGAAAATGAAGTGGCCAACCTTTGTCTCATAGCTCTTGATGAGCCCAAGGTAACCCTTGAATCATCTTGTAATGACCTTTCTTATGATGAACTTTATGATTCTTATGATGAATTATAAGATGTTTATGATGAGTTGGTTTTAAAGTTTAAGGAATCGATTTTCAAAAACAAGAAAATTATTTCCGATTTAAAAGAGAAAAACGATTCTTTGACAAAAACGATTTTGGATTTTGAAGAAAAAGTTATTGTTTTAAATGATGATTTAAAGTTCTTTAAAAAGGAAAATGTGTATTTAAACAAAATTATTTCTAGCTTGAGTGAGAATCACCATAAAGTGGTGAATGAGCTCAAAGAACAAATCAAAGTGGTTGGTAGTTCAACTTTTGAAAAAGGAAGCTCTTCAAAACCCAACCATGTGAAAAAGAATTTTTATGGCCAGAAACAAAGAGGTTTTCAAAGGCATACTAGACATAGAAAGATTAGGAGTGTCTGGGTTCCTAAGGAACTTATTATTTCTAGTAATGTTCTTGCCATTGCATCTTGGATTCCTAAAGGAACCAAGCTTTTGGGAACTAACTCTCATGGACCCAAAATGATTTGGGTACCAAAAATCAAAAACTAAATCTTTGTTTGTAGGTTGAGCATTGCTTCAAGGCCAAAGCTTCAAGTCAAAACATGTGGTACCTTGATAGTGGATGCTCAAGGCATATGACCGGAGACAAGGGACGATTTAAGGAATTAGAGCTCAAAAGTGGTGGAGTAGTGACCTTTGGTGACAACTCCAAAGGCCAAATTGAAGGTATTGGCTCTATTGGTAATCACTCCTCTATTCTTATTGAAAATGTTCTTCTTGTTAATGGTCTTAAACATAATTTATTGAGCATTAGTCAATTATGTGATAAAGGTTTTTATGTCTCTTTTGATAAACATGGTTGCAAAATAATGGACATAAAATCCAATAAAACAATACTCATAGGTCATCTCATAGGAAATATCTATATGGTGCATCTAGATGAAATAATTCTATCTCATGCATGCTTGGTAGCTAGTGATGAAAATGATGCATGGTTATGGCATAAGAAACTAGGACATGCTAGCATAAGTGTTTTAGAGAAATTAGTTTCCCAAAATTTAGTTAGAGGTTTACCTAACCTCAAGTTCTCTTTAGATAAGATTTGTGATGCATGTGCTAAAGATAAACAAAAGAGAGTTTCTTTTAAGTCCATTAATGATGTTTCAACTAGTAGAGTATTACAATTGATCCATATGGATCTTTTTGGACCTATTAGGACAACTAGCTTGGGTGGAAATTCATATGCATTTGTTATTGTAGATGATTATTCTAGATACACTTGGGTTCTATTTTTAAGTACTAAAGATGAAGCCTTAGAAAAATTCATCACATTTTCAAATATTTCTCAAAATGATCTTGATCAAAGAATTTCTCATATTATAAGTGATCATGGAACCGAATTTCAAAATTTAGGTTTTGAGAATTTTTGTAATGAAAATAGGATTAGCCATAATTTTTCAGCTCCTCGCACTCCTCAACAAAATGGTGTAGTTGAGAGGAAAAATAGAACTTTAGAAGAAATGGCTAGGACCATGCTTTGTGAAAATAATTTACCTAAGTATTTTTTGGCGGAAGCCACAAACACTTCTTGTTATATTATAAATCGTGTAATGATTAGGCCAATTTTAAAGAAAACACCTTATGAGATTTTAAAATCCAAAAAGCCTAGCATTAGCTATTTTCACCCATTTGGGTGTAAGTGTTTTGTTTTAAACAATGGAAAAGATAATTTAGGTAAATTTGATGCAAAAAGTGACGAAGCTATTTTTCTTGGATATTTTCAACTTTCAAAGGCTTATAGAGTTTTTAACAAAAGAACCTTAGTTGTAGAAGAGTCAATACATGTGGTTTTCGATGATAATCTCCTTTCTAGGAAGGATTCTTGTGATGATGATAATGTAGGAATCATTGAAACCATTGATGAGGGACAAGCATGAAAGGTGGATGGGGTTCCAACCAATGAGGAAACACAAGATCCTCCAATAGAAGCTTTGGGAGATCTAAAGCTTGAAGAAGGAAAAGTGAGCTACCCAAGAGAATTAAACTATGTCAAAGGTGGTGAAATCTTGGGTGATCCATCCAAGGGGGTAACTACTCGTTCTTCTCTTAAATTAATGAACCATATTGCATTTATCTCATGCATAGAGCCTAAAAATATCAATGAAGCTTTAGATGATGATTTTTGGATATTGGCTATGCAAGAAGAGCTACCCAAGAGAATTAAACTATGTCAAAGGTGGTGAAATCTTGGGTGATCCATCCAAGGGGGTAACTACTCGTTCTTCTCTTAAATTAATGAACCATATTGCATTTATCTCATGCATAGAGCCTAAAAATATCAATGAAGCTTTAGATGATGATTTTTGGATATTGGCTATGCAAGAAGAGTTAAATCAATTTGACAGAAGTAATGTATGGACATTAGTTGATAGGTCTAGTAATAAATCTACTATAGGAACTAAATGGGTTTTTAGAAACAAACTAGATGAGAGTGGTAACATTGTGAGAAATAAAGCTAGATTAGTTGCTCAAGGTTACACTCAAGAAGAGGGAATATATTTAGATGAAACTTATGCACCCGTAGCTAGAATGGAAGCTATTAGGATGTTACTTGCATTTGCATGTTATCATGATTTCAAGCTTTTTCAAATGGATGTCAAAAGTGCTTTTTTAAATGGTTTTATAAATGAAGAAGTGTATGTTGAACAACCATCGGGTTTTGAGGATCCAAATTTTCCAAACCATGTGTTTAAATTAACAAAAGCTTTATATGGTTTGAAACAAGCTCCTAGAGCTTGATATGAAAAGCTTTTAAACTTTTTAATTGAAAAAGGTTTTGAAAAAGGAAAGGTGGATACTACACTTTTTATAAAAAGGTTTAAAATGACATCTTAGTAGTTCAAATGTATGTTGATGATATTATTTTTGGATCTACTAATGAATGTTATTGTCAAGAATTTCTAAGCTAATGCAAGGTGAATTTGAGATGAGCATGATGGGGAGCTCTGATTCTTTTTGGGACTCCAAATCAAGGAAAGGAAATATGACACCTACATCAATCAAGCAAAGTATGTCAAAGATATACTCAAGAAGATTGGCTTAAAGAATGTGAAACCTCAAGCCACTCCTATGAGCTCATCAACTAAGCTTGACAAGGATGAAGGAGGTAAGTGTGTTGATTCTAAAATGTATAGATCCATGATAAGTTTTTTGCTTTACCTTACCGCAAGTAGATCGGATATTATATTTAGTGTTTGCTTGTGTATTAGGTTTCAAGCTAGTCCTAGAGAATCACACTTAGTAGCCATTAAGAGAATTTTTAGGTACCTTAGAGACACACCTTGTTTAGGTCTTTGGTATCCTAAAGACTCTTCATTTAATCTTCATGCTTATTCGGATGCGGATTATGGAGGTTGTAAGATAGATAGGAAAAGTACTTCCGAAACATGTCAATTCTTAGGTAGTATGCTCATATCTTGGTTCTTTAAGAAACAAAATAGTGTAGCTTTATCTACCACTAAAGCGGAGTACATATCCTTAGGGAGTTGTTGTTCTCAAGTCCTTTGGATGAAGCAACAGCTCTTAGATTATGGCATTAAGGTTGAAACTATACCTCTAAAATGTGATAATACTAGTGTCATATGTCTTACCAAGAACCCCATTCAACACTCTAGAACCAAACACATAGAAATTAGACATCACTTTATTAGAGATCATGTGTCTAAAAATGATATTGTTTTAGAGTTTGTTGACACCTTAAACCAATTAGTGGACATTTTTACCAAACCTTTGGATAAAGAGTGTTTTTGGACCCTTAGGAGAGAGTTAGGTCTAACTAGCCTATCTTAACCTCTTAAGTGTTATTTTTGTGCAAAATATGCTTGAATCTTGATTGAAATCATGCCTATGTTGTTTTACATATAGTTGCTTCTATGCATATTGCTAGGAAGAGTATGAACTTGTTCATGCATTTTAATCATGTCATAACATCATATGCATACTTTTAGGGACTTTAGAGACTCATTTCTAGTACTTTAGAAGCCTAAAAGCAAAGCTCAGCTAAGTGGTATCGATACAGTTAGAACCTGTTTCGATACTTGTTCATCGTGTTCATCTGGGAAGTTTCTGGGAGGAACTGGTATCGGTACCTGTATCGATACCAAGGTTTCAATACTGGCATCAAAACGGTTGTTTCGATACTAATTCCGAAACACGAGGCGGAGGATTCTTTAAAACACTCCAAACATAATCTTTTACCAAATTAAAACATACTCAAACACTTCCTCTTAAACCCTAGCCGACTTTCCCTATAAAAACCTCTCAAATCTAACACTTTTCACCATAAATCAACGGTTTTCTTTGGGGGGGTTCATCCACACATCAAAGGCATGTTCATATCAAAGTTTGGTGCTCCAAAAACCATAAATTCATTCTAATCCTAATTCAAGGTAATTTTTCGAAAAACCTATTTTCGTTTGATTTTAGAATGTTAAAATTTAGATTTTTAATGTTTTATTAATGATTATTGTATGGGTTTTCATAATCATACAAAAAACTTTTCAAAATCAAAATTTTTTTATTCAAATATAAATTAATTTTATCGTATTGATTTTCACTAGTTTTTCAATATTTTTTTTTAAATTTCAAAATCCTTGAATTATTGATTAATAGGATTGAATTAGGTTGATAGAGTATACATGTTTTTAATGTGCCTAATCTTAAATTGTTTTAATCCCTAGATCATGGCACCAAAGAAACGTGCACTTACCGAGGGCGGTAGTTCGACATCATCTCGTGCTCATAAAGCCAATGTCTATTTAGTTGTTGAACGGAGCTTAGATGGTCATGATCGTGTGGAAAATTTTCAACAATTTCGCCATCTTCCGCTAAAGAAAGAACGTTGTGTGGATGTGCAATTTATGAACTCCCTCAAGTTTCAATTTCGTTCTTTCCGTATTTTACAAGATTGTAAGTTCTTGACTTTCCTCACTTTGACCGGCAAGTTTTTTTCCAATCTTGTTCTCCTTTTCTATGCTAATGCCACTTGCATTCTTTCTAGGGATAGGAGCCAAGTAGTCACCATAGAATCCTACCTATGGGTTGTACCTTTAGAATTGATGTCGACACCTTTGTTGACGTTTTTGGCCTTGAGGATGAGGGTATTGAAGATGAGGATTCTCTTGGCACTTTTACTGGATCAGTTATCGGACTTGATGTGCATGATCGCTTTTTGCATCTTATCATCTCTTGGTGGATTCGTCCATTAAATGGTAAGTATTCTTGGATACGTCAAGTCGATAGTTTTTTGCTTAAGTGTTTTCGCCAATCCGATCGTCCAAATTTTACCAAAATTGTTTTCTCCGATATTATTTGGCATATCAAGAACCGTGCCACTCCCTTGGTCAAATCTCTTCCTTATGCATGTGTTTTTAGCTCTATTTTTATGCATTTGAGAATTGATTGCTCTTATGACAAAGTGGAGTCCGTCAAAGAGCCTACGGTGAAACATCTCTTAAGCATTCCCATTTTCAATATGTAAATGGTGAATGGGTTCGTGGTGCTCCTCCTCCTCCTCCTCCAGTTGATCCGGAGCCTATTCGACAAGTTGCTCCAAACACCGAGTTGATGGACTTTCTTACTTCAAGGTTTAATAGCTTGGATACTCGGTTTGCTAGTTTGGATGCTCGCTTTGATAGCTTGGACACTCGTTTTGATGCTCTCAACTCTCACTTCAACTCTCGTTTTGATTCTATGGAGACGAGGTTGACAAGTTTGAAGAATCAAAATCTCTCGCTGCGTGTCTCGCTCGAAGCTCTCTGGCACGTTCAAGCTACCTCAACTAAAGATGATGATGACGACGAGGAAGATGATGAGGATGGTGAAGGCAATGGTGACGGCGATGAGTGATCGTTTGCTTAGCTAGATTGCTTTGTCTTTGTTTTGTCTTTTTAGGAACTAGTTATTTTTTTTAATCATTATGTTGCATTTTCATTCATATTAGAATATTATGCACCTATGGTTTTTGGTTATTATGCTTTGACTGTTTATGTTAGATTTGGATTAATTTTAATGCTATGCTTGATATTTTATAAATGCTTGATCTTGTGCTTAATTTATCTTATGCCTTATTATTATTGCATTGATTTTGATCTAACAAAAAGGGGGAGAAGGAATAAGTCATATGTTTTTAAGTTTTTCCTAATGGGGAGAATACCATGTTTAAAGCTATACAACTATTTAGGGGGAGCTTTTAAAAGTTTTTCAAAGTTTTCAAACTTAAAAATTTATGTTGGTTTTGTTATATCAAAAAGGGGAAGATTGTAAAACTAATATTGATTTTGATATAACTATTATGTTAAAGGACTTATTTTGTAATAAATTTTTAAGTTACAAGTCAAAATTAAGGTTTCAAGTCAAACCAAGAACTTTGAGATAATTTTTTCTAAGTGCTTTTATACGAGCGTATCGATACCACAAGAACAGGTATCGATACCGCCCTTTGTATTTGAAAGCTTGTTCTTGAGACTAAGAACAAGTATCGATACACGTTTCGCTACCGGGACCTCACTGCCAACAAATGTTTCGAACCCAGTATCGAACCATGCCTTGAGTTTTTAATTAATTTAAAAATATTTAAAAATAAGGCTTACTGTTTTGATACTAGTATCGATACCCCTAAAAATCTCAACGACTATTTTAAACATTAAATGAATTGACCGTTGGTGGCAGTTAAAGCTTTAAATGGTGGTTACTCCGTTTCGATACCCGTATCGATACCAAAAATCAAAGTTTATTTCAGGTATCGATACCCGTTTCGATACACCCTTAAATGAATGAACAACGTCTCTTTCTATTTGTAGTCTATTTCGAAATAGGTAGCCCGCGTTTCGATACTAGTTCTATCAGAGTACATTTGTGATGGAAAAAGAAGGCTCCAACGTCTATATTTACATCTCCAACAACCCCAACGGTTAGAAATCAATGAGAATGTATAAATTGAAGCATTTTGAGCAACATTAACAACTATTGAACTTCAAGCATCATCCAAGCACACAAATCCAGCTCCAAAGCTTTCATTGCATATCTTGACTCCCAACTCTTGTAATTTCAATTTGATTCTTTATAATTGAGTTTGGGGAGAGTTTGTTTGTATTTGGGGCATATCTATCTTGTGAGAGAATTCCTTTAGCCCATTCTTATCTCTTGTAATCCTTTGTGAGGATCAAGTCAATTTAGGGTAGAAAATTGGCTTGCTTGTAAAGGTTATCCCTTGAACCTAGTAAAAGGTTGAATTCATTTAGTGAATTGGTTTCAAAATCCTTAGTGGGAGCTAAGGTAGTGGATGTAGAGCTTATTCCGAAGCTTGAACCACTATAATTTGTGTGTCTCAATTTTTTATCTTTTTACCGAAAAATCTTTCATCAAAATTTTAATAGCCAATTCACTCCCTCTTGGCCAATTCATTGATTGATCAACTCAACACATACTTATATTATATATTTAGTATCAACATAATATTTATATAGTTTGTGCTTATTAATTGTTAATTATTAATTTTTAATTAAATTATATTACAAATGTTTATATTATACATATAACATACTTATATTATATTTATAATGATCTTATTACAAACATACTAATATTTATTACTTATTACCAATATTTAATAATTTTATATTTAAATTACTTGTTAATTTTAAATTATATAATAGAAAATCTTATATTACACTAATTAATATCCATAATGAGATATAAAATATCATTATAAATTATAATTATAATTTTTTAAAACAACAAAAATGATAAACTTAATAAAAATTCACATATTTTAAATCCATGTTATAATCTTAAGTAATTTAAGTGAGATACTTTAATTTCTGATATATTTATAAATTATAATTTTAAATATCACATATCCATAAATAAGTTATTTTAATTTAGTATTATATATTTAATAAAATTTATTTATTTACTATTTTAATTACTTTTAATGTATATAATTTTAATTATAATTTTAAATTAATATTTAATTAAGTTAAATTAACTTAAAAATTTAAAATAGGTTTTATCGAATATATTTATAAATTAAAGGTTATTTAAAAATTTAAATTAAATATAAAATTTTATTAAAAGATCTATTATTCAATATATTACAAAATTTTAAAAGATTTTATTCAAAAATATTTAATTATATTTTAAGATTTTATATTATAATTCAATCTTGGAAATCTACAATACTCCGTCATATCTTTTTTGTGCGCGCTTTTTTATCTCGTCCCGTCTCGTGCATCAGTAGTTGGCAGGTTCTCCGGTTCCCCAGGCTGAGTCTCCCACTCTCAAATCATCCGCCAATCTCAAGGAGGTAGACCTTTTGGATTTTAGCCATTGGCTCGGTTCTTTCTTCTGTAATGGGATTTTTGAAACACTCATTAATGACTCCTCTTTCAACGTCAACTGTTCCTTTCCTGCACTTTGAATTTTTTCATTAGAAAAATCATACAAAATCTGCTCATTAATTCCTTCTCTGACACATTCTCCTGCTCTTTCTTTCTTAGTCTGAATCTAACTCTAGCTCTAACCAAAAAAGATCTTTTCTGGCAAGTTGTAGAACTCATGGGTTAAGACCCAACAATTATTGTCGTATGGTTTTTTTAATGCTCATATTTATTTAATTTTGTTGACCAAATATATAATTTTAAAAAGTGAAATTGTACAAAATAAATATAAAACTAATAATTTATTGAAAAAATACAAAACTATTGTATTTGTCATTTCAGAATAATTTAAAAATTAAAATATAATGAAATGTAAAAAGAAATAGTTAACTCTTTTGATAGAATATTTTGAACAGAATAGTTTTAAAATTCAAAAATACTTTGTTGAAATAAAAATATTATTTTAATAAAGTAAATATATTATATTTTTAAAATAAATTTCATGATTTGACTACATATAAAATGAAACAATATCATCATTTATAATCACTAAATCGATTAATGGATCCTATAAAAATATTATATTGTTTACATAAATTTAATAACTCAAAAATTCAACAAGCGGTCTTAACAAAAAAAAATTATTAATCATAAGTGATTCGTGTTTAATCAGTTTTTTCTGCAAAGCACATGCCTTACTAAATATTTAAGAAAAATATGAACAACGATATATGATAGTTTAATATTGTTTTTCAAAAAATATAGTGATAAAACAGTTTTAAAAATATTCTAAGAAAATATTCTAAAAATAATTTTTTAAAATCTAGAAAATTATCATTTTAAAAATATTTTTTTGACTTTAAAAAATTATCAACACTCCTTTGTAACTGGAGATCAAATCAAATAATTTCATCTATAAAAATATATTATTAAATACTTAAAATTTAAAAAATATACATATATATATTATATACATATACATAATACATATAGTTATACATACATGATACATCTAATTACTATGTATACATATATTAATATATATATGAATGTACTTTGTATAAATTATACATATATGATATATTAGTGTAGACATGATACATCTAGTTACTAATATATAATTATATACACATATAACATATATTAATGTATACATCTAATTACCAATATATATTATATATATACTTATATTAAATTATTAAGGCATAAAGATAATTTTCACCTTTAACGTTTATAATTTTTGTCATTTTGGCCCCTATTTTTTTTTGGGGATAAATTTAGCCCTTGACCTATGTCTTTTTAACAAATAACTCATTTTTTAACTATCATGATAACTATTAAAATATAAAATATCTAGTATATCAAATACATACATGCGGAACATAGTTTTATTCCAACCTAAAAATATAAAACAATTAAAATTCAAATAAAATATTAAAAATTAATTTTTTTATTCATTAAAAGTTAATTAAATCTAAAACAAAAGGCTACTAAACATTCTCAACCTTAACTATATTAAAATCAAAATTTCATCTAAAAGGTATGAACATAATCTGAAAAGAAAGAGTTTTGTATAATTTATTACCAGTGAATCAAAGATAAAGGATTTTGATAATAATCAATTGGATTTTTATTATTTAGTTTAGAATTTAGGTATTTTAGTTTTAATCAGAGTTTTAGGGTTTTATAAAGATATTTTAGTTTAGTTAGGGTCGAGAATATTTAGTAAATTTTTGTTTTGGATTTAATTAATTTTTAATAATTTATTTAAATTTTAATTATTTTATATTTTATACTGGAATAAAATTATATTCTATATATATGTATATATTTAATAGGTTAGATTCTATGTCATTTAAAATATATTATTATATATATATATATATATGACATGTCATCATTATTAAATTTTTAACTGTTCAATTATTATGTTAGTTAAAAAATGAGTTATTTGTTAAAAAGACATAGGTCAAGGGCTAAATTTATCCCCAAAAAAGAATATAGGCCAAAATGTCAAAAATTATAAACGTTAAGGGTGAAAATTATCTTTATGTCAATTATTAATGTATTATATATTTCATATTACAAATTAATTTTTATATATAGTAGTAAATCTATTTATAGTATTATTCTATTTTTAAAAATAATATTAGTCCATATATAGTATTATTCTATTTATAAAAATAGTATTAGTCCATATATAGTATTATTTTATATAGTATAATTTTTATATATAGTATTATTTCATTTTTAAAAATAGTATTATTCTATATATAATATTATTATATATAGAGTATAATTTTTATATATACTATAAATTCCTTATATGATATAAATTTTATATATACTATTATTTCATTTATAATATAAATTCTACGAATAGTCTAAATTTCAATTTTTCACTTTTAAAATGTATTAATAAGATAATATTTTATTTTATTAATGTTTATCTTTTTTTAATTTAAAATTTTATTCTTTGACTTTATTGTCCAACATTTATTCCTTATTAATATTAATTTTTTGTAATTTAGCATAATTTTTATTTTTTAAGATAAGAATCATTATTCATTATATGATATTTTTGTTAAGTTTACTGCGTAATATTTATTTTTAATGGGATTCATGCTAGTAAAAGACATTAGATATTAAATAATTAATTCGAAATAAATGATCAACCATTCAACCAAAAGTCTATCGTTTATTTATTTATTTTTACAAAATCAAACTTAATAATTTTAATTATTATGAATTTAAAACTAAAATTAATTCGACCTGAAATAAAATTGGCTTGAAATAAACTCGACCTGAAATACAACCGAACTAAAATAGACCTGACCTGAAATGAAACTATCAATTATCCAATTTAGACTCTAACCATTTGAACCCGATCTGAAATGGACCCAAATGAACCCGACCTGAAATGGACATGCACCTAACCCGATTCGAGTCAAAATATCAAATCAACCTGAAATGATTTGTATTCAATTTTATCCGACCTGAAAATATCCGACCTGAAACCCATTCGAATAACTGTTTTTACTTCCCTATTCGCCATGATCATCGGGTCAAAGCTTTCTATAAAGCCAACGGCTACATTACCGTTCTTCCCCCACTCTCTCTCAAATCATCGAAGGTTTCCTTTTTAGCACCGGAGTAGTAGAGAAAATCGGCAAAAAGATCGCAGAATTTTGAAACGGAACGAGCACAAATATCGGGGAAAAAAGAGATGACGAGTAGTGTAAATTAATCGGGTAGTTTTGGATCGCCCACCTCTACAGTTGATTCTTGTTTCCATTCTTCATTTAAAAAGCACCCATTTTTCAACCTTAGCTTTCGATTCTTTTCCTCTGGTAAAGAATCCGCTGTCTCTCCTGATCAGAAAGTCTTGGATTTCAGCCATTGCAGCAGCTGTGTCCCAGTTTCTAGACTAATAATGCAGAGATTGAAAGAGAGAAGTTAGATTTCCTTCTGTTTCTTCATATTTGGCTTTTCTTTCTTTCTTTCTCCCTTCTTTTCTTCACTCGTGCCATTGAGTTTGGTAATCGGAAAACAGAAATCAACATTTTCAGAGATGTCCGTTGCCGATGTTGCTTGGAGGCGGGTCAGTCCAGAACCGGTTCACCCAGCTTCTGGTTATTGCAATAACCAAACGCCGGTGGACTCCATCTTGATTTACCTTTCAGTTGCCGGTTCAGTGATCCCCATGCGGATCTTGGAGTCCGACCCCATTTCCTCCGTCAAGCTTCGGATCCAAACGTGTAAAGGGTTTGTAGTGAAGAAACAGAAGCTTGTTTTCGGAGGCAGGGAATTGGCTCGCAACGATTCGCTCGTTAAAGACTACGGCATAAAAGGTGGTAATGTTTTGCATTTGGTCTTAAAACTCTCTGATCTTTTGCTCATCACTGTCCGGACGAGTTGCGGTAAGGAATTTGAACTGCATGTTGATCGGAATAGAAATGTTGGGTATTTGAAACAAAGGATTGCCACAGAAGAAAAGGGTTTTGTGGATGTTGATGAACAAGAAATCTTTTGTAATGGAGAAAGAGTGGATGACCAAAGGTTGGTTCAGGATCTATGCAAAGATAATGATGCTGTGATTCATTTGGTGGTTCAGAAATCAGCCAAAGTCCGAGCTAAGCCCGTGGAGAAAGATTTTGAACTTTCGGTTGTCGCCGACAGTGAACACGACAAGCCGGAGGGGTTTCATATAGTGGCACAAGAACCTCTTATTAGAGACTTTTGGTTGGAACCGGTTGGTGTTAATCCTAAGGTGAAACTGCCGTGTTTTATGTGGGATATGATTGATTCCACGTTCGAAGGATTGCTGGTAGGGAACCGGCCGATCAGATCATCCGAAGGGACCGGAGGGACTTACTTCATGCAGGACAAGTTCGGACTCGATTATGTTTCAATTTTTAAGCCCATCGATGAGGAGCCAATGGCTGTAAACAATCCCCAGGGCTTGCCTGTTTCAACCAATGGTGAAGGGTTGAAAAAGGGTACCAGGGTTGGTGAAGGAGCTTTAAGAGAAGTGGCTGCTTATGTACTGGATCATCCCAAGAGCGGACCTCGATCTTTGTCCGGTGAGATGTTGGGGTTTGCCAGTGTACCACCTACCTGCATGGTTCAATGCTTGCACGAAGGCTTCAATCATCCCGATGGATATGAATATGCACCCGAGAATGTCAAGTTTGGATCCTTGCAGATGTTTATGAACAACTCTGGGAGCTGCGAGGATATCGGTCCTGGAGCATTCCCTGTAGAGGAAGTGCACAAGATCACTGTGTTCGATATAAGAATGGCGAATGCTGATAGACATGCTGGGAATATCTTGATTGGAAAAGGGGACGATGGCCGGACCCTTCTTATTCCAATTGATCATGGCTACTGCCTGCCTGAGTGTGTAAGTACCAAGTACTATCATTCAAATAATGCACATATATGAGAACTGTTATTGTTGGCTGAGTTGTGTGAATCCTTTTGAAATTCTACAATATGAACATCCTTTTGGCTCTACTTGCAGTTTGAGGATTGCACATTTGAATGGCTCTATTGGCCACAGTCACGGCAGCCTTACTCTCCGGACACTATCGCCTACATAAAATCACTGGATGCTGAACAGGACATCGCACTTCTGAAATCGTATGGCTTGGATGTTCCTCTCGAGTGTGCTCGAACACTCCGTATCTCCACCATGCTTTTGAAGAAAGGCGTTGATCGAGGTCTCACTCCATTTGCCATCGGAAGCATCATGTGCAGGGAAAACATAAACAAGGAATCCGCCATCGAGCAGATGATTCAAGAAGCTCGGGAATTGTTACTCCCCGGCATGAGTGAAGCTGCATTTATCCAGAGCATCTCGGAAGTCATGGATACTTGGCTCGACCAGCTTGCAAATTGACTTGACCTAGTTCTCTGTCATCCACAAAAATAACTAGGTGCAACTTGTTGCTGCATTCACATGATTATGAGTCCATTTTTTGTTTGGACAGCAAATTATGAGAATATAGATGGCTAAGATTTCAAATTTCTTTATCTCTTTTGTAATTATATGAAAAGTTATAATAATTAACATTATCGAAATTTATGTATACATTTTATAGGTGCCCCCACTTTAACATGTATGTTTATAATAATTAATATTAATATTTTGAGTATAAATCGTCTGTATTTATATTTTTTTATATTTTCGCTTTAAATTAATAAGTTTAGGGTTTAGGGTTTGGATTGTGCTTAAGATTTAAGAATTAAGGGATAGAATTTATTTTTTAGGGTATAAGGTTTAAAATTTAAGATCTAAAAAATTAAGATTATAGTTTAAAATTTAATTTTTAAGAATTTTTAATAAAAAATATAAAAAAAAATACATGATTAAAGAGTAATAGATTTCAACTCATCGCCTGTATGACATCTTAACATTTTACAATACCCCAGCTTTACGACCCCGGGCCACTAATTAAAGGAAACCATTACAAAACTAATGCATAAGTATAGGTGAGTATTTAATAGAGTCAAATAAAAGATTTTCAATTTAATTGAATTTATAAGTCATATTTTATAATTTAAACTTTATTTGATTTTTTTTTTTGAGTTAAGTTGAGGTTATAAATTTTAAGTTGAGTCGAGTTGTTCTAATTTCTGTTCAAATTTAAATGTAAACTTTTATAATATTATGACACTAATTAATTTGAATTTAAACAACTTTTGATAACCGTATATAATAAATATATATTGGTTCATATTTTTCATGTGATTTATATATTAGGCAGAATTGAAGAACTCAATTCAAACTTAAAAATTAATTTATTAATTATCAAAAAAAATTGAGTTACCCACATTACTCATTTTTTTATTTTTTTATTCTAACTTTATTTAAAAAATTTCAAGTTGAAATTTATCAAATCAAATTTAAAAATTATGAGTTAAATTATAAAAAATATTTTTTTTACTTAAATTAAATAAAAAATCGTTTTTTTGAATTTTGTCAAGTTTTACTTGACCATATTCAGCTCATTGTAAATATTACAAATAGGGGTGTGTATTCGGTTAATTCGGTCGTGATCGAACAAAATTAAACAAAATTTTTAAAATATTAACTGTTAATCGAACCGAATTACCTTTAACCGAAACAAAATTATTTCGATTAATTAACCGAAATAACCAAATTTTATTATAAATTTTAGTTAAATTACATAATAGGTCACTAAATTATGCTAAAATAATTTTTTAGTCACTAAACTTTTATTTTATGCTAATTTAATAAAAAATAGTGACCAATTTATAGCATAAAAAATTTAATGAACATTTTATAATTTTTTAAAAGATGAAGATCTAAAAATAAATAAATTGGTTAATATATAATAATTCAGCTAATTAATCAATTTCGAACCGAATTAACCAATAACCGATTTTTCAAAAAAAAATAATCGTTAACCTATTTACCAAAAATTAACCAATTGAATTAACTGAAATAATTTCGGTTTTGTTGGTTAATTCGGTTAAAACCGAATAATACACACCCCTAATTTACAAGATAGGTAAGATTACGAGTGTTTGTGGTATGTTAATCGTATCGTTTAACTTAAACGGTTGATTAACTATTATAACGGTTATTGAATTTTTCTAACCATAATTTAATTATTAAGAAACGATTAACCGTAATGGTTAACTGTTAAGATGTGGTTAACCGATGATTCGATTATAGGTTAACATGTAACCTATATGTTTACTATTTTTCAGATAATAATATAATTATCTCTCTAATAAATCATATATTAAAATAATTATAAAAATATTTAAATAAATTTTTTTAATCACTTACTCCATAATTAAAGAAAAAACTTACATGCTATAAAGTTTCAACACAAGTTAAAACACACAAACTTCATAATATTTTAAAATTTAAAAAGTTTGCAACATATAACATTGTAGAAATAAGTATCAAAGTTCAAGACATAAAAACCATAATAAAAATTTTAAAGATAAGTATTTAACTAACATATAATAATCAAAATTAAAAACATAAAAATCACCATCAAGTTTAAAAAAATTAATTTAAATAGATATATAAATAATTTAATAACGTTAACCTATATAGGTTATGTAACGATCCGGTTTTTCAAAGTCAACTTCGGGCGTTGCCTCTAGCCATGGATCGTTAAGTTTGGTCTCGTATTGGAGCTTTTGGAGTTGTGTTGGATCGTGGTGCGCCTCGATTTTGGCTTGTTGAGCCTTTCGAGTTTGTTGTGGGCAGGCTTGTTGGCCTTAGCTTTTAAGTTGTGTTGGATGAAGAAGGGTAAAGTGGTAATTCATCTAGGGAAGGGAAAAGTTGGCCAATCCCATTTGTTTCTGCACAAAGGGAGGAAGAGGAAAGAGATGTTTTTGGGTTATTATCTTTTTTCTTATTCTCTTTCTTTTCTTGCTTAGGTCAAAAAAGAAAATGTGAGAACTTGTTGCGGTTGAGGAAAAATCTCGTTTTGGCCATCAAGAAAGAGTTTTTTAGTACAAGGAGATCTATCAATACATTTCTGACTCTTACACTACATGTGCATCATGAAATGCTTGTCTTGTTTGATTGTTGGTTAAATTTTGCTTGAGATGAGTGTTTGGGTAACTTAGAAACCCTAAAATGGTAGATTTTGTATTAGAGGATGTTTTAATTTAAAACTATTAGGAAATCACCTTTTATGCTCCATATAACTTGTAGAATCGATTTAGGAATCAACCATATAGGTTGGGTGATGGTTCTTTGTGGTTTTCAGTTTTAGACCTGTATTTTCGTGCAGGCATATCGATACACGGGAAAGGTGTATCGATACCTTGAAGGCAAAATTCCAATAAGGTTTTGTTTCGATACTCCTAGGGAGGTATATCGATACTGTATAGTTAACTCGTGAGCTAGGCAAAGTTGTTTATCTTAGTGTATTGATAACCTCGGAAGACATATCGATACCCTAGAGAGAAAACAAGGGTAGGGATGGAAGGCGTTTTGGAACGCCCTGCCTATGTTTCGATACCAAATCTTCCAGTGGCAAATCATTTCGATACCTCCTTGGAGGTGTATCGATACTCCTTGTAGGTGTATCGATACGAAGAGGTTTTTCCCTTGGGTTTTTGCTAAGTTGTTTGGCTTAGCGTATCGATACGCGAAGAAGGCGCATCGATACTCTGTGTTTCGATACTCTAGATAGGTGCATCGATACAAGTATGTTATCTTGGCCTTAAGACATTACCTCAATGTATCGAAATTCAAATGAAGAATTTCGAAACTAGTTATTTCGATATCTTTCTCTAGGCGTATCGATGCCCCTAAGCATTTTGCCCAAGATTTTAAGGGTAGAATTTGGGGGGTTCCACAATTTATGCTATGAGTTCTTATTGGTTATTTAAGTCATAAAATCAATTACAAGACTGATAAACTCAGTTTATTGTTAGATATGTGAATTTATGACTAATGGCTCAATAGTCGATAAGTGGCTTTATAGTATTATGTTTACCTAAGGATTTGTGGTGGATCGAACAGTAACACGTGGTAGTTGGGGTCCTTGTTGTGTGTTGATGGGACACCAATGTTTTTAAGATGTTTTGGCTAATGAGTTAACCTCAAAAGGAATATGTAAATGAACTACTGACCTTAGGTTATCTAATCTTAATCATGAGAGATGTCTTGGTTATTAGTTGAGTTATATGCTTAACATAAATTGATGATGAGTGAGTGTGTTCTCGGGGAGCACAAGTTACCTGTATGGTTTGGTAAAGGAAATCTCGATATCCTAGAGTCAATGCATGTACACTTAGTTAATGGGACATGTACTTTGGTTTGTGTTAGCAAGTACGTCCGATGTGTTCATGGTCTATGTGATCTAGATGAGGTTTGAACCTATCTGTGGCTGTGTTGATTCGGATAAGAAATGTAATTTGATGGGTTGTGTGAGAATTAAGCAACTCGAAGGGCTATGTGAACTAGAGTAACCTGATGGGCTATGTGACCTCAGGGATAGACTGCTTCTGGCTATTTTGATCCAAATATGTCCCGGACGTATCTATGGCTATGTTGATCCAGATATGGTCCAACCCGACGGCTGTGTGATCACGGGGAAACCCAATGGCTATGCGAGCACGGGTATAGTAGGGCTACGGTTGGCCAATAGTTATGGATGTTATATACATGTGTTTATGTTATATTAACAGTGGTTAATGACCTTATTACCTTAAAGCTGTGTGAGTGGGGTAAGGTACTTGTAACTTGATAAAGTTGTGTGATCTCGAGTAACTCGATGGGCTGTGTGATACCGAGTAGATAGGCCTGATATGACTTTTGACCTTTTATATGTTAATGTTTTGAGATAAATAATTTGGGATATCTACCTAAGGTAGAATAGAAGATGAACCTTAGTTTAGAAGTCTTTCTGTGCAATCTTGACTATCTTATCTTGCATTGCTCGTTTTATGATATTCATAAATTTTAGTAGAGTAGAATTGTACCACTGAGCTTGTTAGCTCAACGTGCGAAATTGTGGTTTTTCCGTGGTGTAGGTGACATGTAGCTTTGGAGGAGAACATCGAGTAGGACTTCCCAGCATCGGAGCCGTAAAAAGAGTACAGTACTTGATCTTTAGTTTGGAATTAATGTATTCATAGAAACTTACCACAAATCGAGTCTGTATCTTTACTTTGGATTTACTTTGAGTCGGATAATATATTTTGAAAAAGAGCTCATATTTTATAAACACTTTATTCTATTTTATTTTGATGTACTTGAGTTTATGAAATGTGATGTTTTAAGACTTTAGAACACGTGCTTTTATTGAATTTTGATTGGTCGAGTTTTGGGTGACCTAATTGTGCACTTCGAATTTGGATCGAGATCGGGGTGTTATATTTAATTGTATCAAAGCTTAGGTTGAGTCGGATCTAGGAAACCTTGGGGTGGTATAGTGGTTGTGTTAAGATGTTTAGTGAATACAAGTCCCTAAAATTGAGTTATACTTCAAAGACTAGGAATCTTGATGTGTTGCCTTGTTTCTTGTGTTTAGTAAAGAAGTTGATGGAGTGTGGAAACGGTAAGATAGGTTAAGTCACATTTTTTACCTTAACTCTACTCTGTTGCAAGTGGTGCAAGCGATCCCGAGGCAATCTAAGACGCCTTGTAAGACCCTTGGTGAGAGGCTTCATCGATTTGGACCTAAGAACTTTGAGGGCTTGGGTGAGGATGACCCGATCAAGGTTGATCAGTGGTTGCGTGACACGTAAACAATCTTGAAGCAGATGAGGGGAAACCCGAAGGATGAGCTCGATTGCATTGTTTCCCTTCTCAACGGCAATGCACATGATTGGTGGGAGACCATCAAGCTTGGGTTGGAACTAAAACTTCTGACTTGGGATATCTTTTTCGAAGAGTTTTGGAAGAAGTACATCAGCGAGGTGTACATGGATAAGATGAGAGACCCGTTTTTGCACTTGGTTCAAGGAGACCGGTCAGTGTTTGCTTACGAGCAAGAGTTTACGGTTAAGTCGTTATGCTCCATAGTTGGTATCCATCGAAGAGTTAAGGTGTAAGAGGTTTAGACAAGGTCTACGAGTTGAGCTTCAGGTTCATGTGATAGTAGGTCCACTTGGGACTTTTGCGGAGCTAGCCAATAGTGCGAAAGTTTTAGAAATGCTTCAAGATGTGACACATGCTAGGATGAAGGATACAAAGGGTCTTGAGGTAGAGACACAATATGTTATAGGTTCTCCTCAGTTTTCGCACGGGAATCTTTGTGCCTTTAAGATTTTGAAGAGTCGATCTTTTACCAATTGATGGTTCGGGATCTAAACCAAGGACCCGTAGAGGTTCTTTGCCATCTACTCTAGTGGGGAGTACTTTTAGATCAGTTGGAACGTCGCTTCCTCTAGCATGTGAGCATTGTGGTCGACATCATCTTGGAGTTTTTTTCCTATTTTGGAGGGTTTGTTATCGGTATCGTGAACCAGGGTATATGGTGAAAGACTGTCCAGTTTTGGATGATAGTGTGTTGGACCAGTCTCCAAGGATGACTTCTTCACGACATGTTAAAAGGGTTGCTAGAGGAGGATCTAGGGTGCAATTAGCTTACCGTGGTGGAAGACATGTGAGATATACCGTTAGAGTTGACAGACGTGTGGTTGCTAGACAGTCTGCCGTTCAGGTTGTGAATGACATTTGTGCTACTGAGGAGTTGTCAGGTAACCGTGTTTTGTCCTAGTTTTAGTTGTTGTTTTTTAGCTTGTGAATCTTCTGTTGAGTGATATGTTGATCTTGGTTGAGCATGTGTTAAGTAGAATCTTAAGTAGGTTTGGTTTAAATAATAGTTAGAGTTGTACATTTTGTTCGTAAAATCCTTACCGTGGATGAAGGTTAGGAAACGAGAGTTAAAGTTCTTGATAACTTGTAGTTACTCTCACTTCATAGTTGTTAAGTTATCTGTTGCTTAGTATACCTTTAGGAGTACAAAGGTTAAAAAGGGCTATGAGTATGAAATCTTAAGACCTTAGTTGTTTTGGACTAATTGTTGGTGCAATAAGAGTAGACGGTTAACATCTATGTTGTGTGTAAGCTAGATGTTAACAGTGGAAATATATATGGATAAAGAAGCTAACAGAATCCTTGAGTTTTTTCAGATGAGCCCGTATGGGCATAGTTAAGACCGGTTAAGAAAGTGGTTAAAAAGGAAAGTTTAAACCCTTAGGGGTGGAATTGTTAGATTAGTTGCTTAGGAGATGATTCGATTATGGTTAGAGTAGTAACTAGTGTTGAAGGATATGGATGTTGGAGCCTTGCATGTTGCAAGTAGTAATTATCGTGGTGACGAAAAGTTGGATAAGCGAAGTGTTAAATCTTATCTTGTCAAGTTAAGACCAAGGAGATAGGTTGTTAGATTTGTTTTTTGCAAGAACAATGATGTTTAAAGGGGCAAGAAGGTGAGTTACGCTCTTGGCTTACCTTGTGGTAGTAGTGCATCGTTTCAGTTTAAGACAAGTTTGAGGTTTCTTGTAAGGACATAAGTAATGGTGATTATATTGTTAGAATCTCTATGGGAGCTAATCAATTTTAGTCAGTTAGTGTTCGATTTTTTTGAAAGATGGTCGAAGGAAGAATCCCCCATTTTGGGTTGTTCTTAGAATAGAGGAGTGTGGCTAGACCGTTGTGGTTATACCTCCTTACTTCGTTTAAATTTCAAGGAAAAAATTTCTTTAAGGAGGGAGAGTTATAATGACTCGGTTTTTCCAAGTCAACTTCAGGCGTTGACTCAAGCCATGGATCGTCAAGTTTAGTCTTGTTTTAGAGCTTGTGGGGTCGTGTTGGGTCGTGGTGGACCTCGATTTTGGCTTGTGGGGTCTTTCGAGTTTGTTATGGGCATGTTTATTGTGCTTAGCTTCTATTTTGTGTTGGATGAAGAAGCGTAAAGTGATAATTCATCTAGGGAAGGAAAAAGATGGTCAACCCCATTTGTTTCTGCACAAGGGAGAAAGAGGAAATAGATGTTTTTCGGCTATCATCTCTTTTCTCATTCTCTTTCTTTTCTTGCTTGGGTCAAAGAGGAAAAGGTGAGAACTTGTTGCGGTTGAGGAAGAATCTCGTTTTGGCCATCAAGAAAGATTTTTTTAGCACAAGGAGATCTATCAATTAAGGTTTATATCTTTGGCTTTGGTGGGAAGTGTGTTTTGAATCTTGAAGCAAAGGGAAAGAGTGGAAGGAGCTTGATAAAGGCTTAAATCCATCTTTATTGCTTGAGTTTAGTACATTTTTGACTCTTACACTTTATGTGCATCATGAGATACTTTTCTTGCTTGATTGTTGGTTAAAGTTTGCTTGAGATGGGTGTTTGGGTAGCTTAGAAACCCTAAAATGGTAGATTTTGTA
This sequence comes from Abelmoschus esculentus, assembly GCA_035048815.1. NCBI lineage: Eukaryota > Viridiplantae > Streptophyta > Magnoliopsida > Malvales > Malvaceae > Abelmoschus > Abelmoschus esculentus. The sequence goes on from JAUCBN010000040.1 coordinate 13,042,059, forward strand.
TTAGAGGTTGTTTTAATGTAAAATTGTTCGGAAATCACCTTTTATGCTTCATTTAACTTGTAGAATCGATTTGGGAATCAACAATATAGGTTGGGTGAGGGTTCTTGGTGGTTTTCGGTCTTACACCTGTATTTTCGTGTAGGCGTATCGATACACGGGGAAGAGGTATTGATACCTTGAAGGCAAAACATAAGCGTAGATATAACGACCCGGATTTCGGATCCGAGTGTCGGGTTAACCCGAGAGTTTGGACTTCGGTTTTGGGCCCCGAGTGAGAGGTTTTGGGCCTTGTTGGGCTGCTTGTTTGGTTGGGCTTGAGTGGTTGTGTTGGGCTTGAGTTGTTAGTTGAGGGCTATTTGGTAATTACATCACTAGAGGTTAATGGGGTATGTTTTTCTGCAGAGATGTGAGCTCATTTTTTCTCTTTTTCCTCTTCACCTCTTCATCCTTTAGAACCAAGAAGGAAAGGTAAAAGGTTTAAACTTTGAGAATTCTTGTTGGAATCTCGTTGTTGTGGTAGAGAAGATGTTATAGGGCTGTTTTGGATCTATAAAACAAGGTAAGAATGCTTAGGTTTGGTGAAGTTGAAGGTTTAGTGGGGGGTTTAAGGTATAATCTGGGATTGATGTTTTGAGAGTTGTTTCTAAGTTTTCTTGATGTTTTTAAGAGTTAAAGACATCCCTAGCTGTGCTTAAGAGTTGGTTTTATCCCCTTCTTGTAAAGAAAGAAGTCGGAGATCTATCATCAAGTTTGGGCAAAGGAAATAGCTTGGAAGAGTGAGTTCGAGTTTTGGTTGCTGTGCTTGCTAAGGTTGGTACTCCCAACTCTTCCATTTATCATGCATTTCATGGTAGATAGCATCCATGTAGATTTTGTGCATGTGTGCTTGGTTTTTGGCTTGATGAGCTTTAATGTTGGAATTTGTGTTAATATGTTTAAAGGCTGGAAATTAGTGTTAAAATACTCCAAATAATCATAATATCAAGTAGGGAATACCTTAGAACCGATTAGAGTAAGTTTGAGAGGAATCCTAGAAATTTTCTAAGTGCAAACCTGCAGTTCGTGCAGGGGGTATCGATACACGGGCCACCGGTATCGATACCCATGAGTGGAATTAGGTTCTGTGGACAGGGGTATCGAACCATGGCTCGATACCGGGACCTCTAGTGGCATAATGACATCGATACCGGTATCGATGATGGAGGTCCCCTTTTGTTGACTTTGGAAATGGTCAAAGGGTATCGATACCTGTATCGATATCCATGGTTCGATGCTTTCTTTGGGTAGGTATCGAGGCAGGTGGTTCGATACCCCATATAAGGGTATCGATACCCCTGCGAAAACTTGACAAGATAGGTATTGTTTGAGGTTCGATAATAGAATTAAAGGTCACAATGAATCTTATAATTAATGAAATGAATGGTTAACATAAGATTGACGTATTTAAACCCTGAATGACTAAATTATGTTAAGTCTTGATATGTTTTGATGTGAGGATCCTAGTTGGATCGTTTATGTGTGTTGAGTCCTTGTTTGATGGAAATCCGGATATCCAAAAGTATTGCAACACGTTGAAGGCCATCCGATGTAACATGCCGGATGATGTTTTGAAGACCATTCCGAATTTAGGATCCCGATGTTGTGTGGACGCGGGCCTCATTCGATGATACTCGATGTGACATTCCGAGTATGGGATTTGGAGGATCCCGATACTGTGTGGACGCGGGCCTCAAATCCCGGATGTAGGATCCCGATGCTGTGTGGACGCGGGCCTCATCCTGAGTATGAGATCCCGATACTGTGTGGACGCGGGCCCTGCTCGTAGTGTAGGATCCCGATGATGTGTGGACGCGGGCCTCACTACTTTGTGTTGTTGTCTGACATGTATATGCTGTGTGCGTCATTATACATTATTATGCCATGTGGTAGGCAAGCATGCTAGATCATCATATCATGCACGATGTTTATATGTTATGCTTTACTGCTTATGATATGCATGATGTTGGCCGAGTTCGGCGTACCCACTGAGCTTTAGTAGCTCAGCATTAGAAATGTGTTTTCGTGCGTAGGTTATGTGAAGCTAGTTCGTGGAGCACCATCGAGGTTTGGATTTCAGCATCGACCTAGGTCAGAGTACATTTATAGATTAATGGGCTAGTACTTAGTTGGACCCTATGTATTTTGTAACTCTGTTATTATTTCAAGTCGAATGTTCAAAATGATTTGTAATATTTTGGAGTTCCAATTACTTTATATTATTTCGGGCTTACGTTTTAACTTGAATTGGATTTTAATTGTTGGGCTTTCGAAAGAATTTTGAAATACAGGTTTTGTGCCGGAGGCCCAATGTGACATCCAGGTCGAGGTGTTACAGTAGATAGCAGACGTATCGATACATCTATCCTGTGTTTTGATATGCCAAATTCCAGTATGGTTTGGTTTCGATATTCCCAGGGAGGTGTATTGATACCGTGTAGTTAACTCGTGATCTAGGCAAATCTATTTAGCTCAGCTTATCGGTACCCTTGGAAGGAGTATCAATACCCTAGAGAGAAAACAAGGGTGAGGATAGCATGCGTTTCAGAATGCCCTGCCTGTGTTTCGATACCGAATCTTCTAGTGGAAATCGTTTCGATACCTCATTAGGGGTTTTTCCCAAAGAGGTGTATCGATACGGAGGGGTTTTTCCCAAAGAGGTGTATCGATACAGAGGGGTTTTTCCCTTGGGTTTTGCTAAGTTGTTTGGCTTAACGTATTGATACGCGAAGGAGGCGTATCAACACTGTGTGTTTTGATACTCCAAATTGGTGTATCGATATAGGTATGTTATTTTGTCCTTAAGACATCACCTTAGCGTATCGAAACGCAAAGGAAGCGTTTCGATACTAGTCGTTTCGATACCGTCCTTTAGGCATATCGATACCTCTAGGCATTTTGCCTAAGTTTTTAAAGGTAAAGTTTAGGGGTTCCATAATTTATGCTATGGGTTCTTATAGGTTAATAAAGTCATGAAATAAATTACAATACTAATAAACTGAGTTCATTATCCCGATATGTGAATTTATTACTAATGGCTCAATAGTCAATAGATGACTTTATAGTAATATGTTTACCTAAGGATCCGTGGAGGATCGGACAGTAACACGTGGTAGTTGGGGTCCTTGTTGTGTGTTAATGAGACATTAATGTTTTTGAGATGCTTTGACTAATGAGTTAACCTCAAAAGGCATCTGTAAATGAACTAGTGACCCTAGGTTATCTAATCTTAATCATGAGAGATATCTTGGTTATTAGTTGAGTTATATGCTTAACATAAATTGATGATGAGTGTGTGTGCTCGAGGAACATAAGTTACTTGTATGGTTTGGTAAAAGAAATCCGGATATCCTAGAGTTAGTGCATGGGCACTTAGTTAAGGGGACATGTACTTTGGGTTGTGTGAGCGAATACGTCCGACGTGTCCATAGGCTATGTGATCCGGATGCGATTCGAACCTATCTGTGGCTATGTTGATCCGGATAAGGAATATAACTTGATGGGCTGTGTGAGCATTAAGTAACTCGAAGGGCTATGTGAACTAGAGTAACCTGATGGGCTAAGTGACCTCAGGGATGGACTGCTTGTGGCTATGTTGATCCAAATATGTCCCGGACGTATCTATGGCTATATTGATCCAGATATGGTCTAACCCGACGGCTATGTGATCATGAGAAAATCCGTCGGCTGTGTGAGTACAAGTATGGTAGGGCTACAATTGGCCAATAGTTATGGATGTTATATGCATGTGTCTATGTTATGTTAATAGTGGTTAATGACTTTATTACCTTAAAACTGTGTGAGTGGGGTAAGGTACTTGTAACTCGATAGAGCGGTGTGATCTCGAGTAACTCGATGGGCTGTGTGATATCGAGTAGATAGGCCTGATATGACTTTTGACCTTTTATATGTTAATGTCTTGAGATAAATAATTTGGGATATCTACTTAAGGTAGAATAGAGGATGAACCTTAGCTTAAAAGCCTTTCTATGCGATCTTGACTATCTTATCTTGCATGATCGTTTTATGATATTCATGAATTGTAGTAGAGTAGAATTGTATCACTGAGCTTGTTAGCTCAGCGTGTGGAATTGTGGTTTTTCCGTGGCGTAGGTGACATATAGCTTTGGAGGAGCACATCGAGGAGGACTTTCCTGCATCGGAGCCGTGAAAAGAGTACAATACTTGATCTTTAGTTTGGACTTAATGTATTCATAGGAATTTACCACAAATCGAGTTTGTATCTTTACTTTGGATTTATTTTGAATCGGATAATGTATTTTGAAAAGGAGTTCCTATTTTATAAACACTTTATTTTATTTTGATCTACGTAGATTTATGAAATGTGATGTTTTGAGACTTTGAAACACGTGCTTTTAAATGAATTTTGATGGATCGAATTTTGAATGATCCGAATTTACCACTACAAATTAACCATTAATCAAAATTTGTAATTATAATTATTAATTTTAACTTTCCAATTAATTGAAATTATTTAATATTAACAGTTTAACTAATTAACTTATAAAATATAATGATTATATGGATTAAGGGTTAACAATTACTATTAATCATGTACACCCGTAAAATGTTTATTTAAAACTGTTGACGGGGGCTGCGTTTAACCAAGCCGGTCAGGCCTGACCCAAATGCTCTGCTCTTTCGGATCCGGATAAGCTAAATCCTTGAAAACCAACTGTTCAAAACACCCCGTATCTTCTTCCTCATTTCAATTCATCAAAAACCCTAGTCTGATAAACCCTGTTCTGCGATGTTGGTGATTGGAGATTCATGCTGACTATTGCTTTCCTGCAATGTCCCTTTTGTAAATCCTAATGCTGTTCGAGTCTGCTCAAGAAAATGGCCTCCATCGATTCTCTAATCTCAGCTGGGGTTAATTTTCCAAAACCATGCACCACTCCTCTCAAATCTCTCCCCAGGAAAATCAAGCCCTTGAATTTGACCCGGAAATTCCCATCAAGAACTTCCTTTCTTCACAGGTCATTCACGGTTCTATGTGAATTGCAATCCTCACAGCCTGGCGGGGACACTAGCAAGTCCAAAGGGGATGACTTTGTAACTAGAATTTTGAAGGAAAACCCTAGCCAGGTAGAACCCAGATATCTCGTTGGTAACAGGATTTACACCTCGAAAGAAAAAGAGGCTTTAAGAAAAGGTAACAATCTGGGTTTGATTGAATTTTTGAAGAAGAAATTGAAAACAAAAACAACATTGAAGAATGAAACCAATGAGGGTGAAATACGGGGTGAAACGAGTAGTGAAAATGACTACGTGTATTTGAATGATATTTTGAGGGAGTATAAAGGGAAGCTTTATGTGCCCGAACAGATTTTTGGGGCTGAGTTGTCAGAGGAGGAGGAGTTCGAGAAGAATTTGGAGGAACTGCCCAAAATGAACTTGGAAGATTTTAGGAAAGCAATGAAGAGTGGTAAGGTTAAATTGTTGACTTCCAAAGAGGTTTCTGGTGTTTCATACTTTGGTAGGTATAGGGACTTTGTTGTGGATTTGGAGAATATTCCTGGTGCCAAGAGCTTGCAAAGGACTAAATGGTGAATATTAATATGGCTTGCAATTTTCTCAAGATGGATTTCTTTGCAGTTCTCTGATATATATATGGTTTGTTGTATCTTTGTAGGGCAATGAGATTGAATGAGAGTGAAGCTCAAGATCTTCTAAGAGAGTATACTGGACAACGATATGAAATTGAGAGGCCCATGACGGTGATAAACCATTTAACTGTTCTTTGATTCTCTAGTTATACATGAATGCTGCTTATGAGTATTTTATAGATTAACTAAAAGGTGGCTGTAAAGTTGCTATATTTTGAAAGCCACGGACTAGTTCACTATGTACTTGTGTTTGACATATATTTTTGCCTTGGTTTTTGTGATAGCTATAGACATAAGAATGTGCATAATATTTGAGTTTAACTGAAAACCGGGAAGTTTACATTGACTTAGCAAGTTCATAGTTCTTTTCGTAAGAATTGCCTTGATTTCTTGAATCTTATGTAATATTCGTATGTGGAATTCTGTTAGCGATATCTTTGGTTAAATATGAGGACCATTTTTTCCTTGGTGATCTGTGGAAAAACACTGCTGGAAACAGTTCATCGCACACGGCACATGTCATTGCACTGAAGAATGTTTGGTAATTGGATGTTGGGTAATCTGTAATCTGTATCATTTGGTTCCTTATTAATCTCCTTTACCGTTTAAACTTGTGATGCAGTCTTGGGTGGGTAAAGTACCAGAGTACCCTAATCCAGTGGCATCTTCCATATCCAGCAGAGTGATGGTAGAGCTTGGAATGGTGACTGCTGTAATGGCCACTGCAGCAGTTCTTGTTGGAGGGTTTCTAGCAGCCTCTGTATTTGCTGTCACCAGTTTTGTATTTGTAACAACTGTATATGTTGTATGGCCCATAGCGAAACCCTTTGTTAACCTTTTTCTAGGTATCATATTCGGTATATTAGAGAGGATTTGGGATAATCTAGTTGATGTGTTCAGTGATGGGGGGATTTTCTCCAAGTTGTATGAATTTTACACTTTTGGTGGTGTATCTGCTAGTATTGAGATGCTAAAACCAATCACAATTGTCCTTTTAACCATGGTTCTTCTTGTCCGATTTACACTTTCAAGAAGACCTAAGAACTTCAGGAAATGGGTAAACACTGCTCATCTTTGCAAATTTTTATAGTTGAATCTGGTTTGTTTATTGCAAAATGTTTGGAAATAATATTGCTTACGAAATGGCAGGATCTATGGCAAGGTATTGATTTTTCTAGATCTAAAGCAGAAGCTCGTGTTGATGTGAGTCTTCAAACATTACTTTCATCTTTGTCTTAACAGAGTTCAGTGTTGCATTTCTAAGACTACTTTGAAGGCTTGTCTTTCAGGGGTCAACTGGAGTTAAGTTTAGTGATGTGGCAGGCATAGATGAAGCAGTTGAGGAACTTCAAGAGGTATCCATTTTTCTAGTTGAAAAATAGATGAAAGAGAGGAATGGTTCTTTGTTTGAGTTTTGCGAATTTTGTTTCTTTTTCCATTGTAATTTCTCAATATCTATGTTTATATACACACACAAATATATTTGTACGAGAGTCTTCTGCGATTATGGTGTCTTATTAATTCATATTGTATTTTTATTAGCTAGTGAGATATTTGAAGAATCCAGAACTATTTGATAAGATAGGAATAAAGCCTCCTCATGGGGTTCTTCTGGAAGGCCCCCCAGGATGTGGCAAGGTTGGTTTTCTATCAAGATTTTTGCAAAATTCGATATGGAATTTACTTTACCTATATGTCTGATATATTTCGTACTTTTCCAGACCTTAGTCGCCAAGGCTATAGCTGGTGAAGCAGGTGTTCCATTCTACCAAATGGCAGGCTCAGAATTTGTGGAAGTTTTAGTGGGTGTTGGTTCTGCTCGTATCAGGGATCTGTTTAAGAGAGCCAAGGTGATAATTATATGTATTTTATATTTGATTGCTAATGCATCTTGTAACTAACTGTTAAATTAATTATGGTGCGGTCCTTGCAATCTGGATTCCTTATTTTGACAATTAATCTTGAGGGAACTTGTCTGGCATCTGCTAATAATTAGAAAACAAAGAAAACCTTGCAGACTTTGGGGGCACCTATAAAGAAGCTCACTGTATTTTCTGTGTGATGATTTTTATGTTATAAGTGCTGATTCCTTTAATTTACTAATACTTGGTGGTGCTATGTTCTTTGTGTCATTTGCTGAGAATTTTGCAGGTAAATAAACCATCAGTTATATTCATTGATGAAATTGATGCCTTAGCAACTAGGTATGGTAATCTTGCTGTCTCTTTAGTTTTCTTGTTTTTATGGGAAAGAACTTGTTGATACCATACCATTTGTTTGACAACTTGGCATCTTTTTTTAAGGCAAATGAAATTTAAGCTTTGCGGATTTTAATTTGTACCTAAGCCACGAATATTTGCATCTGATTTAAATTAAGTGGTTGAGAATGGAAATATAGTGGGTTGGCTTTTATGGTATTTTATAAACCGAGATTAGGCCAAACTCGGTGTCCCTCATAACTTTGATAGCATTTCTGTGTAGGAAGATGGCCATAGATAAGTTTAGTGGACAGGGGTAAAACTTAGCCGTCTTTAAGATCATATATGAATTATTTTGTGGTATTTTCTCTTTCTGTCCAACAGACGTCAAGGGATTTTCAAGGAAGCAACAGACCAACTGTATAATGCAGCCACTCAGGAGCGGGAAACTACATTGAATCAGCTACTAATAGAGCTTGATGGGTTTGATACTGGGAAAGGTGTTATATTTTTAGCTGCTACAAATCGTCGAGACTTGTTAGATCCTGCTCTTCTCAGACCTGGTCGTTTTGATCGCAAGGTTAACTTCCATCTCTTGAATAGGAAATGTAATTAGTTAACAGATCTTATTAATAGAAAAATATATTGAAGGAAGAAACTAAGTTCTGGTTTTTATTTTAATGCTTATATCACAAATAAGTACTTGGTATATCACTTTTTCATCTAAGTTCCTAAAGTATATTTTGGTCTAAATAAGTACCTAAAGTACACTTTTTGGTCAAAATAGGCACCTAAAGTATAAATTTTGTCCATCTAGGTTCATAAAAGTTGACATGTGGCATTGATTAAAAAATACTTTAGTTACCTAAATAAAAAGTTGATATGCTTTAGATACTTATTTGTGATATGTCTTTATGTTAAAGGCCTTGTTGATATCCGGCCTCGTAGTTGCATACTTGCTTATACTCTTTTGCATCTATGCTGTGCACTCTGTTGGTTGGATCCATTATGCTTGAAGTGTCTTCTAGAAGACTGTTGTTTTTATTTTCTGAATTGCTTTGTGAAATATAGCTAGTTCATCTTTTGCCTGTGGTGGTTTTTATGTAGATAAGAATTCGTCCTCCAAATGCCAAGGGGAGATTGCAAATTTTGAAAATTCATGCAAGCAAAGTGAAGATCTCAGAGTCTGTCAATTTGTCTTCTTATGCAAATAACTTGCCTGGTATTCATTCAACTTGAGGATTTTTCTTGATTTCTAATTTGATAACTGAAATAATCCATTTCTTAATAAAACAGATGGAAACAAGGTTGTCTTGGCTATTTGTTTTTTACTTGATAGAGAAAATAATGTATTCTCTTAATAGGATGGACTGGAGCAAAATTGGCTCAACTAGTCCAAGAGGCTGCTCTTGTAGCTGTCAGGAAAAGACATGAATCAATTCTTCAGTCTGATATGGATGATGCAGTGGACCGACTAACTGTGGGACCTAAACGTGTTGGTATTGATTTGGGTCATCAGGGACAATGTCATAGAGCAACCACTGAAGTCGGAGTTGCTGTGACTTCTCATCTACTGAGGCGATATGAAAATGCTGAAGTTGAATATTGTGATTGCATCTCAATTGTTCCTCGTGGTCAGGTGCTAGCCATTTCCTTATGTTTCCCTCTTTTCTTTTTACTGTTTTCTTCTTCGAGGAAGTTAATTTCGATGATTAGCTGTCGTGCATGCTTATAATATCACCTAAAGTTGGACGAAACAAAAGCACACCGTTGCTTGAAAGTTGACAGTCTCGGGACATAAGCAGTCAATAGTGCCAAATCTGTGCCAATGTTTCAAATGATAATTGACATTTATTGTTGAAAATAGACTGAGAGTCGAGTGATTTATGCAGACACTATCACAACTTGTATTTCATCGGCTTGATGATGAATCGTACATGTTTGAGCGCCGACCACAGCTGTTGCATCGCCTTCAGGTGTGGGATCTTGTTAGTGGTTAGACTCTGAGCTCATATGCATTTTTTTATATTCGTAACAGATGTCATTGTTTATTTGAAGGTTTTTCTTGGGGGAAGAGCTGCAGAAGAGGTTATTTATGGGCGGGACACCTCGAGGGCATCTCTTAACTACCTTGCAGATGCATCTTGGCTAGCTCGCAAAATTTTAACCATGTTAGTTGCAAAAACTGCTGCATGATTTGAATTTTTTTCTCCCCGAAGGAAAGGTTGTTAATATCAGGTCTTGTATTTCTTCCATCAGATGGAATTTGGAGAATCCAATGGTCATACATGGAGAACCACCACCTTGGAGAAAGAAAGTTCAATTCGTAGGCCCACGTCTAGACTTTGAAGGATCTCTCTATGATGACTACGACCTTATCGACCCCCCTGTCAACTTCAATATGGATGATGAGATCGCAAAGAGGAGTGAGGAACTACTACGGGATATGTATGGCAGGACGGTTTCTCTTCTTAGGAGTCACCATGCGGCATTGTTAAAAACAGTGAAGGTAATTTGATTTGCAATGTTAACTGCATTTGAAACGAAAGAGCTGGCATCTCAACCAGTAAAGAAGTTTCAGACTTGATAATTGATAAGAAACAAGTGTAGCCTTGAACCCCCAAGTTTCATTTTGGTTATGTATTGTTGTTTGCAGGTTCTTCTGAATCAAAAGGAGATCAGTGGAGAGGAAATAGACTTCATTTTAAACAGGTACCCTCCTCAAACACCGTTGAATCTTGTTTTGGAAGAGGAAAACCCAGGCACTCTACCTTTCATCAAACATGAACGCGATGTCGAGCAAGTACTGCTAACTCGTCCGACATCGGAAACGGTATGAACTGGGCTTTCTAGTTTTCCTGAATTGTAACCATCATTTTTGTCACTTAAGATTCTTTGGTTTCTGATAAATCCAAACATCTTCACTTATTAATAACCAGTGTACCTCAGAAACTATCCCATTGTTTTTCTTTTCATGAATGAATAGTGTGGATAATGATGGTAATGCGCTTATTCCCAAATTATTTACCTTTTTCTTTTAGGGTAAATTGTGGGTAGGGTTACATTTGGATTACCTAATTATTAAAAGTTATATTTGGGTCTCTTATTTATGAGTAAGGTTATATTTGGGTCACTCAATTATTAAAGGTTATATATTTAGATCACTCAATTATAGGTAATGTTACATTTGGGTCACTTTTATATTTTATAAAAAGTTTATCAATTTTTGTATTAGATTAATTAATGATTTCAAATGAAGTACTTTAATGTTAACGAGGGTATACAAGTGATTTAAAAGAAAAAACGACCAAATTGGTATATTTTTTCAAATATGAAGGGTGACTTAAATGTAACCATCCAAATATAACCTTTAATAATTGTGTAACTTAAATATAACCTTATGAGTGATTCAAATATAAATTTCAATAATTAGGTGACCTAAATGTAACTATACCCATAATTAAGTGACCTTTGTTGCAATTTATCTTTTCTTTTAGGCATTGCGTATTAGAAGGATACTTAGCGGGTAAAATTGTTAAAAAAAAAGAGGGTAAACTACAACATAAGTAAACTTGGTTATGAGTATGACTATATTTGGATCACTTAATTATTAAAATATACATTCGAATCACTCAATTATTGGTAATGTTATATTTAGCTTATTCAATTATTAAAACTTATATTTGGATCACTCAACTATGAGTAAATTTACGATTGAGTCACCTTTCATATTTAAAAAGTATTAATTTGATTATTTTTCTTTCAAATCACTTGTATACTTTCATTATCATTAAAATGTTTTATTTAAAATCATTGATTAATTTAATATAAGAATTGATAATTTTTTTAAATATAAAGGGTGATCCAAATATAATATTACATATAATTGAGTGATTCAAATGTTACATTTATTAATCGGGAGACTTAAATATAACCTTATCCATAATTGAGTGTCTCAAACATTACTTTTAATAATCAAATGATTCAAATATAACCTATTTATAATTAAGGCCCAAATATAACACTACTTATTATTAAATGACCTCCTTTATAATTTATCCTAAAATACAATTGGGATTGTATATTGCTTGTCCTGTAAATAGTAGGGGTGAGCAACGAAACCGAGAAAACCGATCCGAACCGTGTTATGCGGTTCGGTTCGGTTCGGGTTTATATATTACGGTTCGGTTTTCGGTTCGGTTTAAATTCAAATTTTATAATTCGGTTCGGTTTCGGGTTTTCTATATGGAAACCCGTTTATTCCATTTCAACCCGAATTAAAGAAAAAACACTATGACCCCATACAAATATGTTTTAAAGATAGTCTTTTGTTGGATTTATTTTTTAAATTGGTCTCTTGAAATATTTAGATATGATTTTATAATATTAAATTCATTAGATATCGTGTTTTAAATTCGAATATATTTTTATAATATTTATTATTTACGATTATTTTATGATATAAAATATTTGAGTTTGTCTTTAATCAAACAATATATTAGGCTAGATATATATATTTAGGTTGGTGATATAGAATCATTGAGTATATATTAATTAACGAAATATTTTTATGATTTATTTTTCAGATATATTGTTTGTTTTGTAATATTATTATTTTTTTTCATTTTTTTTATTTAAAATTTTAGATTTCTCAAGGACTCGAGACATGTGCTTTCATGTTTCTTAATGACAAAATAAATTTATATTGAAAGATCTAATAAATATTTTATTTGTTTTGCTTACTTTTTTGAAATTAAAAAACCGTTACAACCGCAGGTTTTAACCGAACCGAACCGTAAAATTCGGTTTTCGTTTTTTTGGTTTTTATACCATTCGGTTTCGGTTTTCTTTTTAAAAAACCGCAAATTGCGGTTCGGTTCACATTTTGATAAAAAACCGAACCGAACCGAACCGAACCGAGTACACCCCTAATAAATAGTCATATTATTATAAAGAAAGTAAAGGAGTTATCTTTTTATATTTTGTTTAAACTTCAAATAATCATAAATTTAAGGGTAAATTCTCTCTCTCTCTCTTTTTTTTTTTTTTAAATTTGAGTTTAGATTTTAATATTCTTTTCGTTCTTTTATAATTTTATTACGATTATCAAAGAAAGTTTAAAGATTTGTAAAAAAGTTGAGATTGAGAATGATATAAATCAGAATGAGATTAAGAATGAGAGACGAAAAGTTTAAAAAATTAAGAATTTCATTCATAAAATTAATAGATGAGGTTTATTGTACAACCAGCTGGTGTATATACCCTTACAAGCTGTCACCATTGTACCATTCTAACTAACATGGAAAAATATATAAAAAATAACTGTTAGTAATTGGGCTAGGCCGTATGCTTCTTTCTCTTTTCTTCATCTGTCTTTTAATGTAATTCATCTCCCTCCAAACCAAGTCTCTGAACGTTATCGTTTTCATTTAGTCTCTGAACGTTGTCGTTTTCATCTTTCCTCGAGTATTCCCCTTTTTCAGAATCCATTTGCTTCTCCTTTAAATTCTCTTCCTTTTTTTCAATTGTTATGACAATACTCCCTCCTCCATTCGATTTTTATCCCCAAAGATTAAAATCAGAAAATTGAGCCTTCAAAATGAAATAATCCACCCATGTTGCTTTCTCGGGTATCAAATTTGTCCACTGAACCAACAATTGGGTGATTGCTTGATTGTTCCATTTTATCATTCTCTTTTTCAAAATAATTGTTAGATACGCACGAGGTTGGCCATCTACATAGAATTCAGAAGGTTCTGTTGAGATAAGTCCCTTGTTCCCTACCTTTTTTTTAGTAAGCTAACATGAAAAACGAGATAGATTTTTATGATTGGGGGTTCTAACTTATAAGCAAATGAACCTATCCTTAGACTGATTTTGTAGGGATTATAAAATCTGACCGAGAACTTGAGGTTCTTTCGCAAGACAAGGGAGGTTTGCTTTTAAGGCTGAAGCTTGAGGTAAACCATGTCCCTTCCTGAAAGGATCTCTCACTTCTTTGTTTATCAACATAGAATTCCATACGATATTGTGATTTGAATAACTTTTCATTGAGAATGTTTGTTATATTTTGTCTGTGTTGTATTAATTTTGGTATACTTTGTACAATAGAGTCACTTGTTCCTGGTATCATAGGTGGCTTATAGTTATATAGGGCTTCGAATGGGGTTGTTCTTAGTGTAGAATGGTAATTGGTGTTGTATCGTCATAATGTCTGAGAGGGACACTTAACCCAATTAATGGGCTATATAAGAAACAAAATCTCTCGAGGTACTATTTTAAGCATTGGTTGAGCCACTCGGACACACATCAGTCTTAAAATGTAAGAGGTGTTGAGCCACTCTGTTTGACATATTTTTTAACTGCTATTTTGAGTCTAGGTTAGTAGAAGTAGACCTTAATCCTGTGGTAAGTGATATGTATCTTATATTATCTTCTTGGGGAGCATCATATAGATCACAGAGTGTAGAACTAATGTTTTGATATAATAATTGAAAAATAGTTTTGGACTAAATTGAAAATACTTCAAAAATGTTTCTTATGTCCAAACTACTTAAAAATATATTTAAGATGTTTTGAGAAATTTTAAATATGTTTTAAATGATTTAAAGAAACCAAAGAAGGGTTTTTAAACCAGGTGTTTCGATACACCTTCAAGGTGTTTCGATACCTGTTCTTCAATGACATGTTTTCAAAGGCAAAATCACAGTGGTATCGATACTAGTATCGATACCTTTTCACCACTGTGATGTTTGATTTTGGTACCGGTTTCTAAACACCCCCAACGGCTAAGAGCGGTATCGATACTAGTATCGATACCAGTTCTTAAATACAAGTTCAACGGCTATTCTCAAAGAAGGTGTTTCGATACCAATTTTAGGGGTATCGATACCGCCTGCACCAGAAGAAGAAATATGCCTTGAAATCAGCTCCAAACGGCTCCAAAACATCTCCAACGGCTATAAACAGTTAGATCATGATTTGGGTTGATAAAAGGAAGCCTCAAGCATCAAGAGAAGACTAATGCTTCATTGTAAACAACATTATGATTCAAGAATTGTCTTAGAGCTTATTTCTCACATTTTTGGGTAGACAACACTTGTGAGTTTAATGTTTATGTATGCTCAAGTGTCTTAGGATTGGGTGAGAGCTTAGTTGCAAAAAATTAGCCTTGTTAGAAGGATTAAACAAGTTTGCTAAGTTTTCTTTGTTAGAGTGAATTCCCAAAGTTCGAGTTGTGAACTTTGGATGCTTGGTTCGGTTTTGAATCAAGGTTTGTAAGGTTATCCCTTTAGCCTCAAAAGTTTGAATTCTTAGTGAATTGTGGAAATCCTTAGTGGGAAGCTAAGGTAGTGGATGTAGGTGCTTGTTCGAAGGCCGAACCACTCTAAAATCCTTGTGTTCATTGTTTATCTTTTTGCTTCCACAACAAACCACCCAATTGACACTTCTCCACCACTTGGCGTGTTTAATTGGTTATTCATCGAGCATCTTCAAGCCTAACACAGAGTAATTGCTTCTTGAGGTTGTCAAAATTTTCCACAAACTTTCCTTTTATGTCTCAATATCCTTTTTGAATAAGTTCATAGGTCTTCACTGGTTTGTTGCATTAAAAACTTATCAATCAATTCATTAGTCGTCTATCCTCCTTGTAAGAGTTTTCTATCTACAATACCCAAGTAGGTTTAATTGTAGTGACAATGAGGTTAAGTAGGGTTAGATTGTCTTTATATTGTCTAGATAAAACATTAGCAATCTTATTTGTCTTTTTCTTCCTATATTGGATGTTATAATTCAAACCTAAAAGCTTGGTCAACCCTTTCTTTTGGTTTAATATAGGTTGGTCAACCTAAAGAGTATGGATCTCTCCATTCATGACTAGTCTTGATGATAAAATACCTCCTTCTAAATAGTGTATCTACTCAGATATGACAAGTAAAATAGTCAAATATTCTTTAACATAAATGGAGAGATCCATACTCTTTAGTCCTAAAACTTTACTAAGATAAGAAATAAGCCTACCTCCATGAGATAATACCACTCCAATACCCTTTGATATTACATTTGTTTCCATGTAAAAGGGTATAGAAAAGTCTGATAGGATTAATATAGGTGCCCTATACATTGCTTCTTTAAGGAGGTCAAAAATTATTGTAACTTTTGAGGTCTATTGAAAGTTATCCTTCTTCAACATGTTGGTCAAAGACTTGTTTATAGTTTATAGTCCTTCACAAATTTTTTATAATAGTAAGCCTAAAAAATTTCCTCAATGACTTCAAATACTTAGACAATTTTCAATCCTTAATGACAATGATTTAGAAGGATCAATAGTTACTCCGCCATTTAAAATAATGTGCCCCAAGTACTCCACACTCTTTTTCTAAAGAAATACTTCTTTTTCTTAGCAAACTGTTTATGAGTCTTGAATAACTCTAAGAATATTCTCAAATGAGTGACATGTTAAGTTAAGGTCCTACTGTATATTAGAATGTCATAAAAAAAAAATACTAAGACAAACTTTCTCAAAAAGGGAGCAAAAACATCATTCATTAGGGATTGAAAGGTAGTCGATGCATTATTAAGACCAAAAGACATTACCTTGAACTCGAACTGGTCATGGTGAGTCTTGAATGTTATTTTTTTTTTTGAATATCCTCCTTCTTGATTCTGATCTGCCAGTAACCTAACCTTAAATCAATCTTAGAAAAAATTTGCACCTGCTAACTCATCCAAAAGATTTACTACTGGAATAAAAAATTTGTTTTTCACAGTCATGTTGTTTACTAGTATGTAATCTATATACAACCTTCAGATTTCATCTTTCTTTTTAACTAATAAGCATGAAGAAGCAAAAGGGTTTTTACTTATTTGTATGATAGAAATTGTCAACATTTCATTAATCTGTTTTTTACTTTTATTTTTTTGATGATATGAGAACCTATAGAGTCTTAGGTTCACAGGTAGTAAGTATGACTTGAGTGTGATAATATGATCTTGTATTCTTTCTGGTGACATCTCTTTTGAATCCTCAAAAACCTCTAAATACTCCCGTATAATAACATCCAAAACTTCAGGAGTATAGTAATTGTCTTTAAATTTTAATATTCGTTAAAAAAATCTTTAAAATAATTATAAAATAAAATATTAAATATTTTTTTTGTTAAAAAAATAGTTTAGACACTAATTTACAAAATAGATATAATCGGAAAAAGTCAAGAATTAAAATTAAAGGGATAAAATATAAATAATTATAAAATAAAATGATAAAATTCAAATAAATTGAAAATTGAGGATTCATGTAAATAAATTTCTTATTTTATAAAAAAATTTGAAAAAGAACTACACCACCTAAATTTGCTTCTTGATTATAATATTTATTAAATTAAATTTAAAAATATTTTTTATCAAGTAAAGGTTTATTTGATAAAAAATAAATTATTAAATTTAACGAAATAAATGTATTTATTTGGTTGATTCTATAAATTAACGTGACAAAAATAACCTATGATATATTTTTTTAAACACTCAGAGGTAGATTACTGAATATAACTTCTAGAAATAAAATAGAGATTTAAGTATTTTTAAATTTAAATAATAATATTTATAAAAAATCAAATTTAATAAGAATAAAAACAATAAAACGACTATTACAATAAAACTATATTTAACAATTAGCCGCAAAACTACAAAATACAAATAAAATTTTAAAGAGCGCAGAAGTTATTACTAAAACCCTAAGAAATTCTCTGCCGCCTCTCACTATCTTTTCACCGTATTTTTTTTAGTTGATAATTAATTTTAATATTAATCCTCCTTAAATTTATTACTTTTTAACTTTTTATTTTTTAATAATTTTTATTTTATGATATATTTTTTCTTATAATACGTTTTCTTTATTTTTTTCGTTGTTTTTCATCTATCTTTACTATATAATTTAATTATTCTAGTAGTCGATTGTTGTTTATATAGAGATTTTATTTGATGCTAATTTTTATTATAGTTTTATCGATAGTTATGAAAAATTATATCTCCACTCGGTTAATGATTGTATACTGATATAATCAATCATGAATAGTGAAATAATCTATCTAATAATTTAATTATTTATCACTCCTTCACCTGTTAAAGGTCTCGATTGGATAAAGACAAAAATATTTAAGAAACTTTTAAATTTTGAAGGTGTATTTATCTTCATAATTTTGTTTTTTACCTTTTTTTTTTTTATAAAAAATTTTAAGTAAATTTAATTCTATTTTTTTCATGAATGTGATATAATAACTATACTTTTTATAGAGATAATAAAAATTCAACCACATTTATAAAAAAATAATTAATCGGGTGTAAATTCCTGTGAACCACATGTTAATAAAATATTTTACATATAGAATAAATAAGAAAACACTATCACCCAAGGTTCCATGGTCTAGTGATTAGGACATTGGACTCTGAATCCATTAACCGGAGTTCAAATCTCGGTGGAACCTTATTTTTTGCTATCGGTTGGCTTTATTATTTGACGACTCTACTGTACCTATTTTAGATTGGAATGGAGCATGAAAGACCGTGCATTCGTATGTAAAATCCCGAAACTTTTGTTATATGTCGTCTCGTGCAGTAAGAACACAAGACAACTGTTGTTACGACAGTAAGAATCTAGCAGTACATTAGTTTATCTACAATGATTCCCAACATATTAAAAAACGACTCCAACTGTTCATTGGAGCCTCCAAGATTCCTATCTGCGAAACCTATGGAGTTGAAAATATGAACTATCATCTCATATGTTCACTTTCCAGCATGTTAAGTGTTCACATCATGCAACGTCTACACAGGAAAAACAAGATTCAAAGATCCAAGAGTTTTGTTTGCAGTAACATGATTTCTGAAATGAGATTAGAGAAAAAAGAACACTAACAATTTAGGAATGGCATTCGACACAAATAATATTTTGGTTTAACTATCGGATTAATTGGTTGATTAATCAAGATCGAGATTTACGAAGGTTTAATATAGATCAAAATTCCTCCGGCCTTTTAGAGGCATGACTGTTACTCCATATGGAATCATTTAGAGAAAGATTAACCAGTTTTGAGTTTTGGATCCTAAGTTGATCCCTGAACTGTCAAAAAGATTTTTGGTTATTCTCGATCGTCAGTTTCAATTCCTTGAAAAAAAAAGAAACTGAGAAGTGGGTATCTAAAGATGACAACAAAGATGGACGCAGAAACAGCGAAATAGGAGTTTGAAGAGAGTGTTAAATAAGGGATAGATTAGATTACAAAGAAATTTCTTGGCATTAGGGAGGGGAGACTTTGCTCAAAGTGGTGAGAGTAGAGAGATTTGTGTCATAGAAGACAGGCGTAAAAAGTTGATCTAATCTAAAAATCTGATTAAAACTTATTTGAGTTAAAATTGGGTTTGATTGAGATAGTGATACCTGAAATCAATCTGTATTTGATTATTGCTGACTCGAACTTAAATTGGATATGTTACTGTAATAATCAAACTTGACCTGTATGCGACCGAAAATAACTCAAACCTGAATTGAACATGTTACTATGAACTCGAAATACAACTTGTACCCGATTGAAATGAACCCGAACTCGAACCCGAGATTAACCTGACAGATAACCAATATTACTCGATTGAATAGACCCGAGATTTGATTTTACACAACACGTTGTGAACTCAACCTGTTAATTGATCCGACTTGTTTTGAACCCGACTTGTTGGCCTGAATTGAAATTGACATGATTTGATATTTATCTGACATGTAATTGAGGATATATATGATTTGATGAATTTAAAGTATTAAGTATTATTAAATATAAACTAATAATTTTTTAATCAATTTAAAATATTAAATAACTTTTTTTTATATGCATATATAATCAATTAAAAATATAAAAACTAAAGATTAAATTTCTATATTCATGTGATATTACTGAATTTAAAATTTTATTAAATATTTTAATACCTAATAGTAATTTCATATACTTAAGACTAACTTATTGAATATAAATTATCTGTCAAGTTAATAAGAATGTGAAAATTTAAGGGTAAAAAAATAACTTGTGCTTTTGAATACGCTAAAATATCAAATTTGATTGTCATTATTTATATCAAGCTTACTTGAAAAATATTATTTACAACATTCTTTATAAAGCGATAAATTCACAAGTTTTCATTAAACACTAAATACATCTAAAAAAAATTAAACACTAAATAAGAACTAATTAAAGAAGTTCAAGCTGAAAGACTACAAGAAGTGATTATGTTTACAAACAAACGATAAGATAGTACGGTACCCTAAAATCATATTATCAACAAACAAATCTATGTTCAGGCACTTGTGATTCAAGACAATGACATGGTATCTTAGTGGAAAGACGCAAACACAAAAACAATGTACATCAAACAAATAATTCTGATTTTGAAATTTGAGATAAAGCTGTGAGGGATGGTTATGGAAATAGCCGTTGAAGTTTAACTACCTTTTGATTATATTAGTTTTTTTGTCTTTTTGCTCGTTAATTAATGAAACGGTGCATTTCATAAACCCAATTTTTCTCATTATGGAATATCATATCAACATTTTCAGTCTCCCTCTTTATTTCTGATTTCTTGGTCTCCCTTTGCTCTCGTTTTTTTTTATTTTTTTTGCTTGTATTGTTAGATTGCAGTGCTTACAAGGGTATCAGAGCTCCAGCCGCAGGATCCATGATGGATGGTGTAGTGAACCGAAGTGCAACAGCTTTGGCAGCTGCTAATGCTGCAGCTGCAGCTCAACTTGCAGCTCAGACCACTGAGGCACCAGCTCCAGCAGAGGAAGTGCCTGAATGGAATAAAGAAACTAACCAACTGAGGACAAATTTCGATAAGAAGATTGCCGAGCTTCGACTCACACTCATGTCGGATTTACATAGATTGCTAGAGGTGGCTTTGGGGAAGAAGATTCAAGTGGAGCCTTCGAGTAACCCAACTACAGCTGGGGTGATAGGCCCAGTTCTCACGGTGCGCACTGGAACCCAGAGACCTTCATTCTCAACTACTCCTGAACAACCCTATGGTGCCCCCGTGACTGTGGAAGATGACTCCCCTAGAATAGTGACGGCAGCACAGACACCTCATAGGGTGAACATGGCCTATAAACTGATGTGCCCAAAGTTTGAAAGAGTGGATTTCAGGGGGTGGTTATCCAAGTTAGAACAGTTCTTTGAAGCTGAAAACATACCAGAAGAATCGAAGATCAAGATGGTTATGTTGCACTTGGAAGGGAAGGCCCTTCAGTGGCATCATTTCTTACTCAAACACCATGCTGACTTGAACCAGTGGAGTTGGAGTCAATACTTGGAGAAGTTGAGGGAGCGGTTTGCTCCAGATGGGTTCGAGGACCCCTTTGCTGAGTTGCTTGCACTGAGACAAACAGACTCAGTAGAGCAGTATTATGAAGATTTTATTGGGTTGATAAATCAGGTACAACTACCAGACACATATGTTTTGAGTGTTTTCAAAAATCATTTGTGGCTAGAAATATGCCAATACTTGAAACTATTGGAACCCAAGTCCTTGATAGAGGCTTATCACATGGAAAAGAGGTTAGAAGCCATTTTTTTCCCAACTCCAAAACGTCAGAATCATGTGACAGTTAGATCAGCACCCTTGCCTTCCTTGAGTATACCGGTGAGACCTTTGGGGAATTATTCTAGAAGTGGAGTCTCGGCTAGTAATGCTTCAAGCCCAAGTTTCATCTCTAAACAAGCTTCAGCTTCCAGTTCAGGCTAAAACTCGAGCACGAGCAAACAGCCAGCAGACACTGGTCCTAAGAGTGGTGGCAAGATGTTATCTTCAGCAGAGATTGAGGAAAAGAGGAGAAAAGGCTTTGGTGTGCAGCAAAGTACACACCAGACCATAAGTGCTCGAGGACTCAATTATTCCAAATCCTGATAGAAGGGACATAAGAGAAAGATGACCCTGAAGAGTTCTTAGACTGTGAAGAAGTGATAGAAGGGCATATGCAGGACACTCACAAGGATGAACATCCAGTGTTGTCTTTACAAGCAATATGGGGGGCTGACAGTGTGGAAACCATGAAATTAATGGTGCAAATAGAAAGAAAGGAGTACATAGCTCTATTAGATTCGAGTAGCACACATAATTTCCTGAACTTAGGGGTGGTAAAGAAGAGTGGGTTGTACATGAACCAAAAACAACAACTGAAAGTCATGGTAGCCAATGGCCACCAGTTGGGAACACTGAGGGAATGTACAGAGGTTATGTGGAAGGTTCAAGGGCACCAGTTTGTTACAGACTTTTTGGTGCTACCACTAAAAAGCTGTGATATGGTACTAGGAGTTCAATGGTTGTCTACCTTAGGGGCAATCCATTGGGATTTTGCAATCTTGGAAATGAGCTTCTACAGAGAGGGCACACTAGTTTTACTGAAGGGATGCTGCCCAAAACCTGTTACACTAGTGGGATCAAAGACCTATGAAAAAGAATTGAGGGGAAGTCAGAATACTTACACTTCCTCTATAATGTTGCTGAATGCACAACTGAAAATTAAGGAGGATCCTAGTTTTTTGCCAGTAGAGTGTCAGGAGTTATTGAAGCAATTTGCAGACATATTTGGGGAACCTAAACAACTTCCACCTAGAAGAGGACAGGATCACAGAATCAATCTTATCAATGAGGATGCTGTATTCAAGGTGAAACCTTACAGGTACCCTATGTCCCAGAAAAATGAAATAGAAAAAATGGTGAAAGAAATGTTAGAGTCAGGTGTTATAAGGGATAATAACAGTGCTTTCTCGCCCCCTATAGTAATGGTGAAAAAAAAAGATGGCTCGTGGAGAATGTGTATTGACCGTAGGAAATTGAACCAGCTGACAGTGAAGGACAGGTTCCCTATGCCAATCATAGAGGAACTATTGGATGAATTGGGGAGTGCAAGAATTTTCAGCAAGATGGACTTGAGGTCTGGCTATCATCAGATTCGAATGTAGCCTCCAGATATTCATAAGACTGCCTTCAGAACACATGAAGGCCACTATGAATTCTTGATCATGCCATTTAGCTTGACCAATGCCCCAATAACTTTCCAGGGCCTTGTGAACAAGGTATTCAAGCAGCTACTAAGAAAATCAATTCTGGTTTTTTTCGATGATATACTGATTTATTCTGGAGATTGGAACACACATTTAAGACACTTCAGGGAAGTTTTTCAAATTTTGAGGGACAACCAGTTTTTTGCTAAGTTGAGTAAATGCTGTTTTGGAGCTCAGCAGGTGGATTATTTAGGGTATGTGATCTTAGCTGGGAAAATATCTATGGATCAAAACAAGGTCAGAAGTATTATGGAGTGGCCTTCCCCTGTTAAGGAATTGAAGGGCTTTTTAGGGTTGTCTAGATATTACAGGAGGTTCATCCAGCACTATGGAGTGATAGCTCGACCATTGACAAACCTATTGAAGAAAGGGGGATGGAAGTGGAATGAAGAAGAGGAGTTGGTTTTCAAAAAATTGAAGCAGGCCATTTGCACAGCTCCTGTATTGATGTTGCCAGATTTTTTAGAAGAATTCACCATTGAGACAGATGCTTTAGAGTTTGGGGTAGGGGCAGTTCTGACCTAAAAGGGAAAACCCCTAGCTTTTTTTAGCAGGGGACTGGGAGTAAGGCACCAAGGCCTGTCTGTGTACGAAAAAGAGATGCTTGCTGTGCTCTTGGCAGTGAAGAAGTGGACTGCTTATCTAGTGGGAAGACATTTTAAAATCCGGACAGACCATCAAAGTTTAAGGTTCCTCACTGAGAACCAAACCATCACCCCAACCCAACAGAAGTGGGTCATGAAGATGATGGGGTATGACTTTGAGGTTAATTATAAAAAGGGGATAAATAACATAGTTGCTGATAGTTTATCCAGGAGGCCACAACAAGCTTCTTGTTTTAATGTGACTTTCACCAGCAACACTTCAGACAGAATGCAAAGGATATCAGATTCTTGGAGACAAGATGAGAAGCTGAGGAAAATTATAAGTGAGTTGGAGAAGGGCACTAGAAGACACTCTAAGTATAATTGAAATGGTCAATTGTTGACCAGGAAGGGGAAGATTGTAGTGGGGAACAATGCAAAATTGAGAAATGAGCTGCTAAACTTTTATCATAGCAGTGCTTTGGGAGGGCATTCAGGCTCCCATGCTACCACTAAAAGGATTTCAGAGACATTCTACTGGAAGGGGCTTAAAAAGGATGTGAGGATGATGATTTGAGAATGCCAGATCTGCCAGAAAAACAAAGAAGACTTGACACATCCTAGAGGCTTACTACAGCCATTCCCTATTCCAGATAGCATTTGGTCATCCATTGGGATGGATTTTATAGAGGGTTTACCTACTTCGAGGAAGAGTGACACCATTCTAGTAGTGGTGGACAGGCTGACCAAGTATGGTCACTTTATCCCCTTGAAACACCCTTTCACAGCCAAGGATGTGACCCAAACATTTCTCGAGAATGTATTCAAGTTACATGGGTTGCCAAGTAACATTGTATGTGACCGAGATCGAATTTTTATGAGCTCTTTTTGGCAAGAGCTGTTTAAAGGTTTGGGGGTGAGCATCAACCCATTTACTGCCTATCACCCGGCTACTAATGGAAAAACTGAAAGACTAAACAAGTGTTTGAAAACTTACCTGAAATGCATGATAGGAAAGAGGCCAAAGGATTGGGCAAGTTGGTTACATCTTGCGGAATGGTGGTATAACACTTCCTTCCATTCTGCTATTCAGTCAACTCCTTTCCAAGCTTTGTATGGCCAAGTTCCTCCCACTCATACACCTTACATTGCTAGTGATTCTCGAGTGGACTCAGTAGACAGAAGTCTCCAGAGAAGAGAAACAGCTTTGGACATGGTTAAATTCTATCTC
Source organism: Abelmoschus esculentus (assembly GCA_035048815.1). Classification (NCBI taxonomy): domain Eukaryota; kingdom Viridiplantae; phylum Streptophyta; class Magnoliopsida; order Malvales; family Malvaceae; genus Abelmoschus; species Abelmoschus esculentus. The sequence goes on from JAUCBN010000040.1 coordinate 13,066,845, forward strand.
AGGAGAGCCTAAGACAGAATGAAGGTACAAGCTGATAAGTTAAGAACTGAGTGCGAATTCCTGGAGGGAGAATGGGTCTATTTGAAACTGTAGTCTTACCGGCAACAATCAGTGAAGAGGAGGGTTTGCCAGAAGCTAGCTCCTCGATGGTTTGGCCCTTTCATGATTAAGAAAAGGGTTGGGAAGGTTGCTTATGAATTGATTTTGCCACCTGAGTCTAAGGTTCATTCGGTGTTCCATGTCTCTCAACTGAAGAAACATGTAGGAGATGCTCCAGTTCAACAGGATCTTCCTATTATTGGTCCGGATGGTGGGGTCAGTAAGGAACCAGTGAGGGTGCTAGAGAGAAGGATCGTGAAGAGAGGAAACAGGGCTATAACTAAAGTTTTGGTGGAATGGGCGAACTCATTCCCTGAGGACGCCACATGGGAATCCTTGTATCACCTGTAGAACCAATTTCCAAACTTCAATCCCAATCCTTGAGGACAAGGATTTGCTGAAGGAGGGAGCATTGTGAGGGATGGTTATGGAAATAGCCGTTGAAGTTTAACTACCTTTTGATTATATTAGTTTTTTTTGTCTTTTTGCCCGTTAATTAATGAAACGGTGCGTTTCATAAGGGAAGAGTTTATCCTTCCATACTGTAACACCCGACTCGGATGTCACATTGGGCCTCCGACCCAAAACGTGTATTCCAAAATTTCTTTTCAAAGCCCATCAAATAAAATCAAACTCAAATCTAAATACGATCCATAAAATCCATTTAAGTTAAAAACGTAAGCCCAAATAGTATAAAATAATCAGAGTGATAAGTGCTCAACACACTATCACTTTTTACTCCTTTTTTGGGCATTAAGTACCAAATATACACCCACTCGGACCAATGCATGCACTCAATGTGATATATTTAGAAGTTATACTCATATAGATAATATTTAAAGAAAAAGGCACGTTTTATTGCATTTTCATATCTGTGCAGGAGAACCAATGCCGCGACAGAGAAAAGGCCGAGGCAGGACCTGATGCCAAGGCAGCAGCAGAAAGACAGGAAGCAAAAGTATAGGCGATGGAAAGACAAAAATCCAAGGAACGTGTCTGGACTTGAAGCCCATGAATCGGAGCTAGCTAGCACAGGGAAAAGCCCAAAGGAAGACCACGCGGGAAAGCCCCTTAGCCGAATATAAACTTGGAAATATATTATTATTATTATGTACTTGACTTGTTCCCTACTCCAAGTTGTATTCTACTTAGGAAAGGTTTACCCTAGGTCTAGCCTATATAAGGACCTAGCCACCCAATGTATAGAACAACGAAATACCTAGGGAGAGAGCCAACTTCTACTCTTGTTTCTTTCCTCTCCATCATGTTCTAAACCTTCTTAGGGATTAGGTGAAGGTTGTAGAGTATTTGTGAGAGGAGATTGTACTTTGTCTTTCATTCAATGCAATAAAGATTATCAAGGTTTGCTTATCCTTTGTTATTCCTTGTTTCACAATTGAGCTCGGGAGAGGATATTGTGATCATCCATTTATCTAAGCTCGGGAGAGTTAGATTCACGAAAGGGGTAAGTACGGTGTTTCAATCGTGAAACACTAACTCGGCCTAGGGATAGGTTAAGAGTTTCAGCAGCTAAAAGAAGTGTGAGATTGGTTGGTAAGTATAATTGGTTCACGCCGGGAGGTATCATCAAGGACTAATCATCAACAACACTCTGACTTAGGGATAAGCGGAGTCATCCAAGGACACTTTGTCGAACTTTGGTAAAGTCTGCCCACGAGCAAGGGATTGCCGCGACAGACAGTGTTATCGCTGCCCAGGCAGTAAAACTGCAGTGCTGCTGAGGCAGTGATATACGATTGCATTGAACGGAGACAAGTCAATCAATTCCACAATACGACGCAACTGGATCCTAGCCCATCTCTCTCTACTATTTCAATCTTTTACTTTTATTTTAGTTATTTTAGTTTAGATAAATCAATTCAACTTACTTGTGTTTTTATCTTTTTACAGAACAAGGAGGTGAAGAAAATATATTAAGTATACCGGTCCCTAAGGAGACGATAACTCGATAATATACTTATCACTTATTACTTGCGATGTGTCCACTTGCACTGAACGTGCACTTTTGACACGCGACACGGAGCTCCAAAATATTACAACCCATTAAAACATTCGACCCAAATTAAAATAAATAGAGTTACATTACATAGGGTTCGACACAGTACAAGCCCACTAAATCTAACACATGTACTCTGACAACACGGTCGATGCTGAAATCCGAACCTTGATGGTGCTCTACGAACTGGCTTCACCTAACCTACGCACGAAAACATATTTCGAACGCTGAGCTACGAAAGCTCAGTGCATATGCCGAACTCGGCCAACATCATGCATATCATAAGCAGTAAAACATAACATATAAAATATCGTGCATGGTATGGTGATCTAGCATGCTTGCCTACCACATGGTATAAACAATGCATAATATCGCACACAGCATATGCATATCATATCACAAAATAACACACAAGAGTGAGGCCCGCGTCCACACAGCATCGGGATCCTACACTCAGGATTGAGGTCGCCCTCAAATCCTATTCCCGGAATGTTACATCGGACATCTTCGAACGAGGCTGTCCAACGTTCGGAAAGGGGTGGAGGCCGCCGAACCAACCCCATGCTCGGAATGTTACATCGAACATCTTCGAGTGAGGCCGCCCAACACTCGGAATAAAAATCTTCAAACATCATCCGACATGTTACATCGGATGACCTTCGACGTGTTGCAACACTTATGGATATCCAGATTTCCATCACACAAGGACTCGAAACACATAAATGATCCGCTTAGGATCTTAACACAACAAGAAATATTAAGACTTATCATACCTTAGTCTTTCGGGGTTAATATCATCAAATTCATGTTAACAATTCATTGCATGATTATAAGATTCATTATAGCCTTTAATTCTATTATCGAACCTCAAACAAAGCTTATCCTGTCTAGTTTTCGCAGGGGTATCGATACCCTTATATGGGGTATCGAACCACCCTGCCTCGATACCTACCCAAAGAAGGCATAGATACTGGTACCGATACCCTTTGACCATTCCCAAAGTCAACAAAAGGGGATCCTCCAGCATGGATACCGGCATCGATGCCATTATGCCACTGGAGGTCCCGATATCGAACCATGGTTCGATACACCTGGCCACTTAGCCTATTTCCACTCATGGGTATCGATACCGGTAGCCCGTGTATCGATACCCCTGCACGAAATGCAGGTCTACACTTAGAAAATTCCTAGGATTCATTCCCAAATTCGATCAAATCAATCCCAAAGTGTTTCTATTCATTTCTTGAGATGATTAAGGCATTTTAACATCAATTCCAAATCATTTAACACCCAAATCTAAAATCCACCATTAAAGCACAAATCAAGCACAAATCAAGCACATACATACATCAACATCTATATGTATGCAACTACCATGATATGTATGATGTAAAGAACGAGTTGGGAGTACCAACCTTAAGCAAGAACAACAACAAAGCCACAAACCCGAGCTCCAAGCTCAACCTCAAGATTTCTTCTTCCTCAAGCTTGATGATGGCTCTTTCACTTGTTTCTCTACAAAGGGAAGGGTAACAACAACTTAGAACCACTCTAAGATGATCCTTAAAGCTTAAAAACACTAACAACTAGGATTTAGGCTCTCCAAAAACCCAATCCCGTACTCCCCTCAAAACCCCTCTTAAACACCCACCTTCAACCAAACCCTCACATACCTACCTCATTTTATAGATCAAAAACACCTCTATAACTTACCTTTCAAGCTCAAATCGAGATTCCCAACAAAACTTACCAAGGTTCCACCTTTAGCTCTCTTCTCTTCTTGTTGGATTTTGAAAGAAAGATGGAGAAAGAAGGGACAATGGTGACTTCACCAAAGTCTGATTTCTCTGCAGACAAAACAATCCCCCAAACCTCTTCCTTTCGTTCATTTAGGCATTTACAAGAATGCCCTTAGCCTACCACTCAAAACCCAACACTCCAAGACCCAATAAGCTAAAGGCCCTACAAGGCCCAAAACCTCACAACACGGGGCCCAAAACCGAAGCCCAAACCTCATCGGGTTAAACCGACACTTGGATCCGAATCCGGGTCGTTACACATACACTGCGTTTTGGCTTAGGAGAAGGGATATCTTGTCTGGAACCCTACTTTTCTCATTATGGAATATCATATGAACATTTTCAGTCTCCCTCTTTATTTCTGATTTCTTGGTCTCCCTTTGCTCTCGGTTTTTTTATTTGTTTTGCTTGTGTTGTTAGATTGCAGTGCTTACAAAAGCATTTTCAAATTGCTTTTCTTTGTCATGGCCTCAAGTGGAGGATCGGGAGAATTGGAGATTTTGAGCGAAAAATCGAGAGAGTTTGGGGAGAATGGAAGGAAGGTTAGGAGTGGTGATGCACGTGAGTTCGTGGAATTAAAAAAAACATTTGAGTATTAGTAATCCGGTTAATTACAGACTCAGGTGAAGCGAACTTGGTGCATATTGCTATTTTGCATACTGAAGAAGTAGATTCTAGGAATATAGAACCATTGAGTCAGTTGTTAAATAATTTTTATACACAGTAGTATATAATAGAATTGTACCAACAAAAAATCTTATCTTTTGAATGAAAATACAAAGTCTTTCTCTTCTGAAATTTCTCTTCTATTTTTGAAATTCTTTATTCTAAAATTTTAATTCGAGTATTACAATTGGTAATCAGAGCCATGATCTACCATCATGTTGAGAAACCAAGGAAGAACGTTATTACATAAACGACGTTATATTATCAGTTTCTCAGTTTTAGAATTCATTTTACACTTTAGGAGACCCCTATAACCCCTTACCTCGAATTATAGAAACCCCAAACTCAAACACTAATTTCTTGGCAAATTGCCTATCGAGTATCGATACGCCTATATGTGATATCGGTACGCCACCCCTTATCGATACGCCCCTAAGTCGTACCGATACGTTATTTTGGTTCGAATAGCCCAAAACACCTACTCATACAGATACATCTAGCCCCCGTATCGGTACCGATCCGAGCTCATACCGATATTCCTATATGGTGTACCAGTACACTTATGCATTATCAATCAATACAATAGTAATACCGATTGTCCTTGTATATCGGTACACATAAATATTACTAGAATTCAAATTATACAAGAGGTGTCAATATGCGGGGAATATGCCCATTATGATCAGACCTCTAATTTACTCTAGCATACCGATATGTTCCATAGCCATATCGGTATGTGTGCCCAAAAATATAGGTCTAGGTTTGAATTTCGCCAAAAATACATGCTTAACCTAATGGTTAAGCCCTAAATCGTTCTTATAAGTTATGATCATAGTTTTAAGTGTGTTGCTACTCATTTTATATCAATTCAACAAAAAATTCTAAAGTTACCATTAAAGTGCTCAATCCATCCACATCAAGCAATAACATCCATACATGGAACAAAGCCTAATTTCATGATATGTATAAATCTATAGGAGTTAGTGATGTATTAACCTCAGACAAAATAAGACGAAAACAAGGATTTCCCGTAGCTCAAGCCTTTTCCTTCCCAAGAGCCATTGATGATTATTCAACCTCTTTCACTACAAGAAATGAGATTAAAATAGGATTAAACACTACCATGGATGATTCTGAAACTTAATAACATTAACCAACTATAAAAAGGATTTCCAAAACCCCATTTACATTCTTGCTTCATCCCCTCATAAACCTTTCTTCTCACTATACCAACACATTTTTACTTCTTTTATTGATCGTATGATGCTTTACAAACATCCCTTAATCATAAAAATGTGATTCCACCTCAACCCATCAAAGTTTGTACTTTTAAAATCAATTTTTTTGTGGGGCAAAATAACCTCAGTCCAAGGATTTTCTCTGTAGAAAATCTCTTCCTCCATCCCTCCGTTGTTCACAATTATGAGATTACCAACATACCCTTACTTAAGCTTCACCTTCACCCATTAGAAACCCTAACACTCCAAAGCTCAAAATTGATCCAATAAGGTTTCTAAGCCCAAATGATGGGGCTCTATTGCTCAGGTTAATCCAACCTTCAAATCCAGAAATCTAGGTCGTTACAGATAAGGAAAAATATTTTATAAAGTTAGATGAACCTGGGTTATTAGCTTCAAAACTACATGACACCATATTATCCTCTAAAATGTTGAAACTAGGACAACAATGGTTAACAAAGGGTGATGTTCCCTTCTACAAGAATCATATCAAATAGATCAGAGGACTTTCAGTGAGATATGAGGTACCCTTAACCCTAAACTCAAGATAGAATTACACTTTTTTGAAGGTGAGAATTCTAAGGGTTGAAGTATGAAAGTGTGAAAAGTAATTTACCATATTCTCTATTCCCAAAAAAAATGAAAGTAACAACTATGTACCTAATTGACAAGATAGAGGTGTGCTTTGATAGTTATATTATGCAAAAAAAAAAAGGTCAAGTGACATGAATTTATGATAGACCTTTGTTATTAGTTTGTGGATAAGAATCTGAATGATGTGATAGAATAATTTAACAAGCTACAATAAAAAAGTTCTATGAAAGATTATCAAGCTCAATTTGAGGAGATACAACCCTATTTTATAAAACTCAATCCTGAAATAAAAGAGGGCTACTTTGTGTATAATTTATAAGTGAATTAAATGAGGAATTGAAGCATAAGGTCAAGGTCTATGACCCAAAAACCTTGACTGCATCTTCATAGACAAACTCAACTCTATGAGTTAGCTTTGGAGGTAGATAATAGAAGGCAAAAATACCAAGTTAGAGGTGTAATTTATACTTCTAGCAATATCTTAAAATTCTTTAATAATGTTGTTGTCTCCAAAAAAAAAACACAAATACAACCACCCAACAAGCAACCTTTAATGTAGTATTGAAGTACTTATAATTTATATTTTAAATGTGTAGAGAAGTTTATACGAGGCAACCAATGAAAAGCTAAGAAACTTAATCTAATAGAGGAGGAAAAAAATTATGTAGAAGATGATAGACTAAAAGATGAACTGAATAATGACTTACAGAGATGTGAAATCCAAGAAGATGAAACTCTGAAATATCTATAAATGCCTTAACTGGAAATGAGGGGTATAATACTTTAAAAGATAAAGGGAGTGATCCTGGGTAAACAGTAAATATTTTAATGGATAGTAAGAATACTCATAGTTTTATAACCCTAGTCTGAGCCAAGAAAAGAATGGAAGTAGTGAGCACATACCCCTTAGCTATAATAATGGTCAATGGATATAAGCTTTATATCTTAGTCAAAACTAATCAACTAACATGGATAATGTAGGGGAAAACCTTTGAGCATGATTTTAGATTTTTGAGTATGAAAAGTAGGGATATGATGTTAGGAGTAGATTGAATGAGATAATATAGTACAATTTTGATGGATTTTAAAGAAATGAACTTAAGTTTTGATAAGGGTGAGAGGGAGATACTATTGCACGAGAGAAATAAACAGGTAATAGTAAAACTCATCTATGAGAAAAAAACTACAAAAATTAAAAGAGAAAGATGTAGATTTACAAGGAGAACTATACTTGCGTAATGTTGAATGAAAGAATTTTAAAAATTTTGAGGAGTTACTACAAGTGTTAGAGAATTAAAAATAAATATTTGAAGAACAAAAAAAAAAATACCATCTGAGAGGTCACATGATTATTTAGTTATTTTAAAACCTAACTCATATCATGTTAGTCACAGACTCTTTTAGAAGATGTTTCGAAAATAGCTTTTAAAACTCATCATGGGAATTTTAATTTTAAAATAATACCTTTGGACTTATAAATGTTCCTGCCATATTTCAAGTTCTAATGAATAAGGTGTTTCATTTTTTTTCTCAAAAAAATTATTTTGATTTTTTTGATGACATATTAGTGTATAACCTTGAGTTATATGTTGTGCATCTAAGGAAGGTCTTAAAAACTCTTAAGGACCATCATTTATTTTCTAAGAGAAGTAAATTCTTCTTTAATAAAAAACATAAAGAATATTTGAAGAATATAATATCAACTAAAGGAGTTGACTAACCCCTCCAAGATTGAGGCAATGAAAGAATGACCACTGCCAAAAAATTTAAAATTCTTAAGAGGGTTCCTGATATTAACATAATATCATAAAAATTTAATAAAAGAGTATGAAAGGATTAGCAAGCCTTTTACAAGGATTCTGAAAAATGATGAGTTTGTCTGAGCTAAAGAATATGTAGAAGCTTTTGAAAAATTGAAAACTACAATGTGCAACTCGTTAGTGTTAATCTCACTAGATTTTAATCATCACCTATTTTATTTGAAAATAAATATTAATTTTAAAGGAGTGAGAGTTGTTTTGAGCCAGTAAGAAAGACTCATTGCTTATTTCATCAAGGCTCTAACCCCTCCCCCCCAAAAAATTGTGTATTTATGAGAAAAAAATACTTAGTTATCTTGAAGACAATTACTAAATAAAAACACTACTTAAAAGAAATATAATTTATTATCAAAACTGATCATGAACTATTAAAACACCTCATAGATCATAAGACTACCACCATTATAAAGAAAGAGTTTGAAAAAGTTGATGAGTTTGAATTGTATCATTCAATACAAATAGGTAAGGCAAAACATTATGATAGATGCACTATTAAGAAAGCATAAAGTTGAGACAAAATTGCAGGAATAACTACTTGTGATTACTTCAAGTTTAATGAAAAAGGTTGAAGATGGTTACAAAGGATATTCTAAAGCTAAAGATTTGATTACTACTATTATAAAAAAAACTGAAAAGTACTAGAAGTTTAGCAAGGGGATACTCAGATGCAAAGAAAGAGTGTACATTAAAGAAAATAACGACTCAGAAAGCAGCTAATCTATTTCTTACATGACTCATATAAGGGGTACTCGAAAATGTAAGGTACTTATCAAAGAATTAAAAGTTATTTCTATTGAAAGGGGTTGAGGACTATGATAAGGTATGTCTAGTTATGTGATATTTTTAAATAATTAAAGGAGAACATGTAGCATCACCCAAATTGTTACAACCCTTGCTCATTCCAAGAAAGCCTGAGAATTTTTTCAATAAATTTTGTAGAAGGATTGTAAAATTCTAAAAGGTACAGTTGCATATTAATTATAGTGGATAAATATACTAAATATAGACATTTTTAGCTATCACACATCCCTACACAGTAATAGACATAGCTAGAAATTATATGGATCATGTTTACAAGCTACATTGGTAATCTACACTAACATTTTCAGACAGAGATAAGATCTTCACAAGTGTGTTCTGGAAGGAGTTAATAAAACACAAAAGACTATTACTCTTTTCAGCATGACCTACCATCCTAAAACTGATGTTCAGATCGAAAGGTTTAACCAGTATCTTGAACAATATTTAAGGAGTATATGTTTTTCAAAATCAACTAGCTAGGATAAGTGACAACCCCTTGATGAGTGATGGTATAACATCAACTATCACACAATAATAAGGATCACTCCATCTGAAGCTTTATATGATTACAAACCACCTATGCTACTTTGGGATTTCAATACTAGTATGTTAAGTGTACAAGAAGAACTTATAAATAGAGAGTAGATGCAAAGGCAATTCAGAGAACATTTAGAGATGACACAAAACAAAATGAAAACCTATACAAACAAATAAAAAAAAGAATTGAAAAAGGGTTTTAAGTTGGGAAAGAAGTCTACCTGAAACTTGTGACACCCTCGCCCCAGGTTAGGAGACGGGGGCATCGACCGGACTTACAAACCCGAACTTGTATTCGAGACCAAGTTAATTCGTTTATTTGTATATCATTACAAGACAAATGCAAGTAGTTTCCTTTATCAAATATTCAGGCCAATTAAAAATTTTTCAATTAATTTGTATGTCAATTCAAATATAACTTATATCTTACAAACCTCTAATCCATATTTCACATATTAAAATTGGTCTAATTTAAAGCTTTTCCAGATTCAATATACAAATTATTCGATCTTATGTTTATCTCATTCTTCCAATGAAATTTCACTTAATACATGATTTCATTCTTCAAGTTTTAACTTAATTCAAATGGATGAGCTCAAGGTGTCAAGGGGTATCGGAACACACTTATGGGGTACCGAAACAGGGGTATCGAACCTCAGTTCGATACCTGGTCAACTATGTTGACCCACTGACTCATTGACCAAAAGCTAGAGTAGCCTAGTTCGATACTGGTATCGATGCAAATTCGTTACTGGAGGTCCCAGTATCGAACCAGGTATCGAACTGGTCTTATTCGTTGGCTCGTTGACTAAGGTTGGATAGCCTGGTTCGATACTAGTATCGAACCAGGAAGCTCACTGCCAAGCTTGGCATCAAAACATGTATCGATGCCTTTTTGCTACTGGAAGTCCTGGCATTGAACCAGGTACCGGACCATATAAGCTTTAGACAAGGGGGTATCGATACCCATGGGAATGGTATCGATACCCCTTCTCGAATGGCAGGTTTGTTGCTTCTAAAGCACTTAGGCACTAACCAAAAGACCAACCATAGGGTCTCAAACCATCCCTGAACCTTATGGGACAATTTTAACATGATATGCAACCATAATCACTTACTATACCTATTCACTTAGCTCATTCATCACTCAAGTGATTGACCACATACAATGACATTCAAGATACAACTATGTCATGTACTTCTCACTATAGCAACCAACATGCTCATGTTATAGTTTAAGGGTTCACATGTTATCCTACCTAGTTCATGTTTATCATGTCAAGACAATTTCTTACTTATCATATGCATATTACCAAGGCCTACTTATACAAACCAAAAGCCAAGAACTCAAAATACGCAAGGCTAGCCTACCATGAACGTTATGCCTTATTGGCTTACATGCCCAAATGGTCAATAACAATATTTAACCATAACCAAATGCCAAAATGCATAAGCTAGTCAATACATGCCCACTATGCCACCTCAACTAGGAGTCAATCAAAAGTACAAATTACCATACATAGCTTGCTTGGTGCCCTTGCTCAAGTTCAGTCTCGAACTAGCTCTTTAGTTCGATATCCTGTTGTTTTGGGAAGGAGGAAACAAAGGTGGTAAGTACTTATGAAGTACTTAGTGAGGCAGCCCTAAGTCTATCCAAATTAAACATTAAATATATATATCAAGGTTAACATGCTTCAATTAAGCAATAAATCAATTCATGGCCATTTCACAACAAATCATGCAAAGGATAGTAATTGCCAAATATCATGCTTATCATGTTTCATATTACCATGTCACTAGCATGCAAACCCAATTCACATCTATATACTCATTAGCAACTTATATTCAAATGCTCGATGGCAACTTGTGATCAAATGCTCAATGGAAACATGTTATCGAATGCTCAATGGCAACATATAATCAAATGCTCGATGGCAACATATAATCGGATGCTCAATGGCAACATGTTATCAAATGCTCGATGGCAACATATAATCAAATGCTCGATGGCAACATATAATCGGATGCTCAATGGCAACATGTTATCGAATGCTCAATGGCAATATATAATCAAAAGCTCGATGACAACATATAATCGGATGCTCAATGGCAACATATAATCGGATGCTCAATGGCAACATATAATCGGATGCTCAATGGCAACATATAATCAAATCCTCAATGGCAACATATAATCGGATGCTCAAGGGTAACATATAATCGGATGCTCAATGACAACATATAATCGGATGCTCAATGGAATGTTGTGACCGCCAGCACACCCCATGGCGCCGCGGAACAAAATTACGACGGTCTTTCTAGTGATCCATGTACGTTTAATCCGAAATCGGGAGAAAGAGATGCAATAATTTACATTGGGTTCCTTGATAAACAGCAAAGACAACAACGAGATCTGCTGCAGTTACGATCGTTCAACAATCGAATCTTTAGCCTCTACGAATATCGTCTTGGCCTCTACTCAGTTCACCCGGTTGAGAGAGCAAATCTCGAAAAACTGTTTTTTCGTGATTCTAGGGTTTGGAATACGGAATTCTATGTTATGGCTGCTAGATCAAAGATCCTTTATATAGGTGTAACCCTAGGTATAAGAGTTTGATTCCGAATTTGTTTATAAGAAATAATTACTTTAATTATTTCCTTAAATTTCGGAGTCTATATATTTAATTCGAATTTAAAAGGGATATAATTACTTTAATTATATCCTTTATTAAAATTCGAGATTAAATATATTCTTCTTATACTTATATATATTTTTGCTCCTTTTCAACCATTGGGTGTGACCCTGTAGGCTCATTGTAACGTTAGTAGTAATATTAGAACAATTCTAATATTACAAACAATGAGTGACATCTAGCAATATATCATTGCCATCTAAGTTACAAGAGATCATGATTCGATATATCATGTCCGTGACCAACTATCTTAATGTACTATATCCTTTTGTCCTTTTATATCTTTAATAGGCACAAGTCTTGGAATAGTCACACTTGTATAGCCTATTTTAATGTTTCTTGATATCTAGAGTCGATTACTTTTAATGAATAATTTGTGATATCTCATATCAACGTATTCAAGCATGGTTATGCATTTCTACTCTCACTCAATCAAGTGGCCTTTGATATATTTTCCTATTATGTAGGAAGTACAAATCTTATCTTGATCATTCACATCTCACTACATACATTGTAATATGTCCAATGTCAGTTTTTATAGTGTAACTAATTACGCGACATGTTTAACTGCATCAAAACATAAAACAACATATGTTGAGATAGTAATAATCTCAAGTCTAAGGACCATACATATAGTTGTCACTATAAGCAATATCGTGACCGTCACATAATAATCCAAGATATATGCTCATAGTGGGTCAATCCAATATATTATTCTCTATTAATATATTCATGTATTAATTCTGACATCTCTATGTCAATGACAACTCATTGTCATCAATTAATCACATGTTAGTCTTAAGTGTATTATTATTGTCTATACCCATAATAATACTTGACTAAGGATCTTTTAAAATAATACATATATTATTATATGGACCTTATTGTTTCTCAGTTTATGTTATACATTGACACATATATCTGAAAACAACAATGGCAATGCCTTTATTCAATAAAATTGGTAAATAAAAGTATCCTTAGAATCATCATATGATTGGTCTTTGGGCATACTCTAACAATCTCCCACTAGCACTAAGACCAATCACTCACATATCTAATACCGAGTGACTCAGTATGACGATCATGCTTCTGTTGCGTCAGAGGCTTCGTCAAGGGATCAGCAATGTTATCATCCGTGTGTACTTTACATATCTCCACATCTCCTCGATCTATGATCTCTCGAATAAGATGGAAGCGTCTAAGAATATGTTTAGATCGTTGATGAGATCTAGGTTCCTTTGCTTGTGCAATAGCTCCATTGTTGTCACAACAGAGTTCTATAGCATCTGATATGCTTGGAACAACCCCTAGTTCGGATATGAACTTTTTGATCCAAACAGCTTCCTTTGTTGCTTCACTGGCTGCAATATACTCAGCCTCTGTCGTAGAATCAGCTACTGTGTCTTGCTTAGAACTTTTCCAGCTTACAACACCTCCATTAAGGTAAAACACAAATCCAGATTGCGATCTTGAGTCATCCTTTTCTGTTTGGAAACTAGCATCAGTATAACCTTTTATACTTAGCTCTTCTTTGCCTCCATAGACAAGAAATGTATCCTTAGTTCTTCTCAAGTACTTAAGGATGTTTTTGACTGCTACCCAGTGACTTTCACCAGGGTTTACCTGATATCGACTTGTCATGCTTAAGGCATACGATACATCTGGTCGAGTACATATAATGGCATACATGATAGAACCAATAGCCGAAGCATATGGAATCTTACTCATTCGTTCTCTTTCTTGTGGAGTTGAAGGACACATTTCCTTCGAAAGAGATATACCATGTCTCATAGGTAAGAATCCTTTCTCGGATTCTTCCATACTGAATCCTTTCAGAACTTTTTCTATATATGTACTTTGACTCAGACCTAGAAGTCGTTTAGATCGATCTCTATAGATCTTAACCCCTAAGATATATGTTGCCTCACCTAAATCTTTCATAGAGAATCAAATACTTAACCAAGTCTTAACCGACTGTAAGGTAGGTATGTCATTTCCTATGATAAGTATGTCATCTACATACAAGATTAGGAAAGAAACAATGCTCCCACTAGTCTTCTTGTAAACACAAGGCTCATGTTCATTCTTGATAAAACCAAACTCTTTGATCGCATCATTGAAACGAAGATTCCAGCTTCGAGAAGCTTGCTTTAGTTCATAAATGGACCTTTGTAGCTTACAAACCTTTCCAGCATTTCCTAGAGCGACAAAACCTTCTGGTTGTGCCATATACACATCCTCTTCAAGTTTTCCATTAAGGAAAGCGGTTTTGACGTCCATTTGCCAAATTTCATAATCATGAAATGCAACTATAGCAAGCAAGATCTGGATGGATTTAAACATAGCTACAGGGGAGAAATTTTCGTCATAGTCAATACCATGAACTTGTCGAAAACCTTTAGCAACTAGTCGCCCCTTGTATGTTTGTACGTTTCCATCCATGTCGGTTTTCTTCTTGAAAACCCATTTACACCCTATAGGTTTTACCCCTTTAGGTGATTCAACCAAAGTCCATACTTGGTTGACTGACATGGATTCCATCTCAGATTTCATGGCCTCAAGCCATTTCTTAGAGTCTGGGCTCAATACTGCCTCTTGATAAGTTCTTGGCTCATCTTGATCCATAATAAGAACATCTCCATGTGTGGTAATGAGAAATCCATATCTATCAGGTGCATGGCGTTCTCTTGTGGACCTGCGCAGTGATTGTGTTTCTAAATCTGTTGATTGTTCCTCAACAATTTGTGGAACATGTTCAATTTCAGGCTCAGTGAATTGTTTTTCTTGAACTTCTCCAAGTTCAATGTCTCTACCCTTTCCTTTCTTATTGAGAAATTCTCTTTCGAGAAAAACTCCTGTTCGAGCAACAAACACTTTGTTCTCTTTAGGGTTAAAGAAATAATATCCCTTAGATTCTTTGGGATATCCAACAAAATTACACTTATGAGATTTGGGTTCGAGCTTTGTAGACATCTGATGTTTGACATATGCTTCGCAACCCCAAATCTTCATAAAAGACATACTAGGACATTTTCCTGTCCATATCTCATATGGTGTCTTTTGAACCGATTTAGACGGAACACGATTTAAAGTGAAAGCAGCTGTTTCTAGTGCATGTCCCCAAAAAGAAGTCGAAAGATCACTATGACTCATCATTGTTCGAACCATGTCTAACAAAGTTCGATTTCTCCTCTCAGAAACTCCATTCCACTATGGTGTACCTGGTGGAGTAAGCTGTGAGACAATCCCACATTCTTTAAGGAGTTCATCAAATTCTATGCTTAAGTATTCTCCACCTCGATCTGATCGAAGTGCTTTAATACTCTTGCCTAGTTGATTTTGTACTTCATTCTTGAATACTTTAAACTTTTCGATAGCCTCAGATTTATGGCGCATAAGGTATATGTAACCAAATCGAATGAAGTCATCAGTGAAAGTGATGAAGTACTGAAATCCACCTCTAGCTTGTGTGTTCATTGGTCCACATACATCACTATGTATTAATCCCAATAAATCACTTGCTCGCTCACTTTTACCATTAAAAGGAGCCTTAGTCATTTTTCCTAATAAGCAAGATTCACATACATCCAGTTGTTCGAAAACAAATGAATCTAAGAATCCATCTTTATGGAAATTTTGAAAAATAGCGACTATTTTTCTATGAAAAAACATCACGATTTGATAAGATTTATCAACAGAATCGCGTTTTCGAGATTTTTAAATCCCTTAGATTTTTCCATATCGGAATAACAATTATTCCTTTTTCCTTGATGCGATCTGCTATCGAACTTCCGTCGATCACTATGTCAACCATTGACATATGATTATCGTAAAACCCTTGTAGCAACATGGCGACTGTAATTAACAGATTAACATATTAATCGTATCCCTAATCGACTATCAATATCAATATTTATATCGCCGATATAGTAAAACAAATCATGGATCTCATACATATTGCATCACCCAAGTATTTAACCCGATTACGGATCGTACAAGTGGCTCTGATACCACTGTTGTGACCGCCGACACACCCCATGGCGCAGCGGAACAAAATTACTACGGTCTTTACATTGATCCATGTACGTTTAATCCGAAATCGGGAGGAAAAGATGCGATAACTTACATTGGGTTCCTTGATAAACAACAAAGACAACAACGGGATCTGCTGCAATTACGATCGTTCAACAATCGAATCTTTAGCCTCCACGAATATCGTCTTGGTCTCTACTCAGTTCACCCGGTTGAGAGAGCAAATCTCGAAAAACTGTTTTTCGTGATTCTAGGGTTTGGAATTCGAAATTCTATGTTATGGCTGCTAGACCAAAGATCCTTTATATAGGTGTAACCCTAGGTATAAGAGTTTGATTCCGAATTTGTTTATAGGAAATAATTACTTTAATTATTTCCTTAAATTTCGGAATCTATATATTTAATTTGAATTTAAAAGAGATATAATTACTTTAATTATATCCTTTTTTAAAATTCGAGATTAAATATATTCTTCTTATACTTATATATATTTTTGCTCTTTTTCAACCATTGGGTGTGACCCTGTAGGCT
This sequence comes from Abelmoschus esculentus, assembly GCA_035048815.1. NCBI lineage: Eukaryota > Viridiplantae > Streptophyta > Magnoliopsida > Malvales > Malvaceae > Abelmoschus > Abelmoschus esculentus. The sequence goes on from JAUCBN010000040.1 coordinate 13,083,672, forward strand.
CATTGTAACGTTAGTAGTAATATTAGAACAATTCTAATATTACAAACAATGAGTGACATCTAGCAATATATCATTGTCATCTAAGTTACAAGAGATCATGATTCGATATATCATGTCCGTGGCCAACTATCTTAATTTATTATATCCTTTTGTCCTTTTATATCTTTAATAGGCACAAGTCTTGGAATAGTCACACTTGTATAGACTATTTTAATGTTTCTTGATATCTAGAGTGGACTACTTTTAATGAATAATTTGTGATATCTCATATCAACGTATTCAAGCATGGTCATGCATTTCTAGTCTCACTCAATCAAGTGGCCTTTAATATATTTTCCTATTATGTAGGAAGGACAAATCCTATCTTGATCATTCACATCTCACTACATACATTGTAATATGTCCAATGTCAGTTTTTATAGTGTAACTAATTACACGACACGTTTAACTGCATCAAAACATAAAACAACATATATTGAGATAGTAATAATCTCAAGTCTAAGGACCATACATATAGTTGTCACTATAAGCAATATCGTGACCGTCACATAATAATCCAAGATATATGCTCATAGTGGGTCAATCCAATATATTATTCTCTATTAATATATTCATGTATTAATTTTGACATCTCTATGTCAATGACAACTCATTGTCATCAATTAATCACATGTTAGTCTTAAGCGTATTATTATTGTCCATACCCATAATAATACTTGACTAAGGATCTTTTAATAATAATACATATATTATTATATGGACCTTATTGTTTCTCAGTTTATGTTATACATTGACACATATATCCGAAAACAATAATGGCAATGCCTTTATTCAATAAAATTGGTAAATAAAAGTATCCTTACAATCATCATATGATTGGTCTTTGGGCATACTCTAACAGCAATGTCGTATCAAATGCTCAATAACAATGTCATATCGAATGCTCATAGCCATATCATTTCAATTTTAATCTTTCGAATTTGTTACAAATGATGCCTTGGTATAATTAGGCTAGGTAAGCGAGTCAACAAAAGTACCAAAAAGGTACTGACAGAAGTGCCACGAAGGCACTAACAAAAGATATCCGCGGTATCTACAAATGGTGACTAACCACCAAACAAAGGTACCCATAGTACCAACAGAAGTACCGAAGTATTAAACAGAAGTACCGAAGTATTGGGCAAACTAACAAATGAGCTCAGACCCTAGATATGCCATACTACCTATGACCAACTATCGACCAAGGCTCAATTAGAGTTTTCAATTCATTTAATCTTTCCATTTGTATTAAACAAGTTCCTTATCACAAAAGATGTCCATAACATGCTAATATTCAATGCATTTACATCAAACTACCATTCCAAAAGCATATACATCATGCTAGCATATCCAAAGCATATATCATACTAACATATCAAAAGCATATATCATGCTAACGAATCAAAAGCATATGTCATGCTACTGTATCAAAAGCGTATATCATGCTATCATATGAAATCATACATATCATGTTAGAAATCGAATAATCAAACCAACTTAAACATGCCTCATGCATGACTCACGTACCTGGCATCCGTAGCCGCGTGCCATTACTTACCTCGGCATTTCCGAGCTATGCAAATGTACTAAGCTAGCAAGCAATTAATATTGTCAAACAAATTATTTATCATTAACCTCCTTCCATTTTACCGAATATAGATTAGTCCATTATATGACAATAAAATCAATTAAACAAGGATGGTTAGGACCCTAGGTCCTAACCCTAAGGTTTGCCACACTCACCGTTGATTTCGAGCTATTCAAGGGTTGTAGATCGCGATTCCTTTCCCTCTTTTCCTAGCTTGATCGTGTCTTTGGTCTTCTCCGATATTTTCTTCTCTCGGAATCTCTAACAAACCATATTCACATAATAATTCATTAGGGGATATCTAAATCATTTAATTCTAAGGATTACATACTTTAACAAATGTAAATTTGCTCATTTGCTTATTCGGGACAGATTTGCTATCCTTTAAAGAATCGATTATATCTCCTAGATCTCATGTCCGAATCGAGCTTATTTTATATCGTTAGAAAGCTAAGAGGACCCTATACAAGGAAGGGTTAACCTTACATTTTAATACTTTCCCGATCAGTACCAGAATTCATTCAAATCAGACCTGTTCGGATTTCGGGACTGCTCGAACAGCCCTACGAAGAAGCTTATAACTTTTCCTACCGAACTCGGATTGAGGTTACGTAAATTTTCACTTAAACTAGGTTTATAGGAGTATCACACTTTAAAATTTCAGCTCCAAACTCCTTAAATCCCGACCTAGGGAATTTTTCAAAGATGACTACCCGAAATGCATTTTTCTAGGCAATATCGGCTAACATCCTTCCATGGCTCTAAAGTCTTAACCCCAATTTATTTTCATGATTTCCAGCATTCTAATCACAACATCAACACCAATTAATCCTCAATTTCACCAACATATAGAACTAATCCACACACATTCAACATTTATAAAAATCCTCAATTTCAAGTTCTCCAACTTAAGATTCATGCTTCAATAACTAAACCCAAACAACATAATCTTTAAATTGGGTTTCTATCATCCTAATTAACTTGAAAACATTATAGAGAAATCAAAACCCAAATGTCTCAAACCCTAAAATTTTCGGTTATGGAGAAAACTTACCTAGCTAATGAAATATGGTCTTCTAAGCCAATTGCCTAACCATGCAAAGCTTGAAATCTTCCTTCTTTTAACTATGGAGATGGAGCAAGATGATGATAAAGCTTTCTCTCCTTTCCTTTGTTTCTATCGTGAGAATGAGGAGGAGAAAATAAATTTTAGGCTATTTTGTTTACTCAATTAATGAGATGTAAATGACCATTGTTCCCCCCTTGTCATAACCAAACTTGATTTATTATAAAGGGTAGTCTAGGGAACCCTCATAATTACCATGCAACCTTTTCATCCTTATTTAATTCAATTTAGTCCCTCAATTTTAACTTCAATTAACACATGGTTTAATCTATAATTTATTCGAATTATTCAAACCATTTTATTACTAACTCGGTTTTAGGGTGTTACAAAACTACAACGTTATAAGTAAACCACTCTAATGATTAGAAAAAAAAAATTATAGTTGGCAACATGGTATTATAGTCTTTATAAAATAATACAGAAGTTAGGGACAGGGGCATACAAATTACAATTACCTGACATGAAAAAATTTATCCAATATTTCATGTTATCTTGCTCAAAAAAGTAGAGATGTCATTACCTCGCTAGACCCTTAAGATGTTGGTTTAGAAGAACAATTGAAGGTTTATCCTATAATTGTTTTGGATTCAAGATTTTTCAAATGTAACAACAAGGCAATGACCCAATTGCTTATTCAGTGATCTAATTTTGTGGTTAAATATATCACATAGAAAGATTTTAACGTCTGAAAGACTTAATTTTCGAATTTTGATCATTGGACAAAAAACAAAAAAAAGGGTAAATTTTTTATATCCTTAACTGAAAGATTAGGAGAATTAGGGATTTTGGATAAGTAATCAAGGGAATTTGGGGAAAATGGAAGAAAGCTTAGGAGTGGTGATGCGCACGAGTTTGGGAAATTAAAACTCCAAGATGAAAATGATGACGCTTTGGATGAGAATAATCTTACGTCACATGATGGATTAAATGAGTACATGAGTACTAATGAATTGGTTAACTAGAGATTTTTTTGAATCAGCTACAGTGTTACGGTAGTATCTGTTCTAGAGTATACTTTCAACATTTAGACATTGATCGCTCAAACACTGTGCTAGAATTACTAGTGCTCGAATCTATGGCCTCTAGGAACAACAATTGTTCTCTTAACCACTGAGCGTATATTGTTGATGTGGATGCTGAAGGAGTGGATCCCAAGAATATAGGAACCGTTAAGCCAACTATTAAATAATTTTTGTACACAATAGTATATAACAAAATTATACCAATAAAAAAATCTTATTTTTTTATTGAAAATAAAAAGTTTTTCTCTCTTGAAACCTCTCTTCTATTTTTAAAATCCTTTATTCTTCTAAAATTCTAGTTCGATTATTACATTCTTTTAGTTTCTCAGAGAACAAGTTCGATGGGATAACATAATTATATCAATAAAAGATTTGTAAGTGGGGGAAAAGACTATTTTTTCGTGGAGATATTGTTCTCCTGTGTTGACCCTAGACAAAGTACCTTAGGGGCTTCATTACCTTATACTTTCGTATGGATATCGTTTTTTGTGTATACATTAGCGAACGAGTCCCCCTTAATTAAATTTGGTTAAAATAAGCATATAATAGGTGATGATCGAGGATCTTACTACTATTAGTAGAGGATAACTCGGACAATTCGGGTTCCTTTTAGCACCAACACTACATATAGAAAACTAGATTACCTACACCATTAAAGTCATGTAGATACCTTAAGTGAACTAGACGGGATATTTAGGACTGTCTTTCTTTATTTACTTTCACGCAATTTAATTTTCTAAAATTCATTTTTTTGCGTTTATTACTAACATGTTTTCTTTATGAGTTTGTTCTCTCTTTTGCATGCATCATCACATCTCGCATTGCATCAGGAGAGGTATTGATTCGATTGATTCATCCTATAGAGGAAATTATTACCATGGAAGAGAGGTATTTGAATACCTCAACCCTAGTTTTAGAAACTGATCAGAGACACCGGTTAAGAGACGAGATTCATTAAAGAAACTCAAGGCAAGGCAAGGTCACCATCTATCAGACCCCTTTTATAAGAAACCGGTCAGAGGACGATCAAAGAGCCTAAGGCAGCAGTCCGCGAATGAGCAAGTAACAACCATGCATTTCATCCGAATCCACATCTGAATGGCCTCCCGAGATTCCAAATAGATGTAACAAAAAATCGCAAAAGCTTAACAACGAAGTGGATTGTTAGAGACATATAACAGGTACTACGCCATCCAAAGGTCGAGTCATAGTCAAATATAGAACATCAATTTGAAAAGGTAATTGATCGAATTTTTCAAGCACGTCAATGAAGAAATGGTTTTTTTTATCAAACTACAAAAAGAAGAACAAGAAGTCAGTACCTTATCAATCCAACTCACGAGGATTGAAGTCACTATTCTGGATTACCGGGAATAGTTCAAACTTTTGAAGAAATCATCAAGGGGAAGAAACTATTGTTAACAACACCAACATGGTAAGGGTGCTCAGTCAATTTGTGACACTTATCGATGCCTCACAAATCTTGAAGACTAAAGTTTCGAAGGGTAGATAAAAACATGACCGGGTCGGCCAAGGATACCAAAGCCCATGATGTAATAGTGATTCCTAAATCAAGCAAGTAACTTAGGGCTATAGAAAATAGGAATTAGGGCTAGTATCTATGTATATGACTAGTTCCCCCAATGTTGTAATGGACCATCTATTTTTCGTGAAAATAATCCAATATGGTGATTACCAATTGGGATCAATACCTTTATCTGAATACATTTTGCATCATTTGCATCTACATTATCATACATGCGTTTAGTTATCTTTGAAATTATTCTAACTATGTGCATATTGTTTTTGTGCATCTAGAACACCACCATACCATGTCCTAATCTATCCTATATCTTATAGATTTGAATGAAGATATAAGATTTGAATGGAGATATAAAAAACAAAGGTACCAATAAATTAAATAAGAATTCTTTTTTTTTGTCGGATAGTGTATGAAATATAAATAAAAAAGGTTATATCATATTTTTTTTTGTTCTGGAATAGAAGCATTTTATGTGATTTACCGTCTCTATTTATTTTTTATGAGATTTGTATAACAATTGTATAGTAGATTCCCAAATAAGAAGACAAAAGACATTCCTTTATTCTACTAGAAGAGCGAGACAAGGTTAAACTGGTTAAATATGAGAATCAGGAAACAATCAAAAGAGGCAGCTAAAAGCTAGGACATGGTAAAAAGAGAGAGAGAAAAAGAGACAGATAAAGAGTGAAATGAAATGAAGTGATGAAATAAAACGAAATGAGGAGATTTATTGTTGAGTTGATCACACAATGAATTTGGCGAAGAGGAGGGTGAGTTGGTAATTAAAAAATTTGTTGGGAAGATTTGGTGGAAATTGGAAAAATTGAGAAACAAGATTTATAGTGGTTCAAGCTTCAAAACATGCTCTACATCCACTACCTTATCTCCCAATAAGGATTTTCTAACCAATTCACTAATGAATTCTACCTTTTTAAGGTTCAAGGGCTAACCTTTACAAGAAGCCAATTTTCTACCCAAAATTAACTTTAACCTCCAGTAGATAAGAAATAGGCAATTTGGTTTCTCTCACAAGAATAACACTCCCCAAACTCAATTACAAAGAAATGAATTGAGATACAAGAGCTGGGAGACAGATTTGCATGAAGTGCTTGGAGTTGGATTAAAATGCTTATATGTTTGCTTGAGGTTCAATAGTTGTTAATACTACTTCAAATGCTTTATTTTATACCTCCTCATTGAATTTTAACCGTAGGGGTGTCTGGGATTGTATACAGAGACGTTGGAGCTTCATCTTCCCACCATAAATGCACCTCTACAACCTATGGTATCGAAACACGGGCTACCTGTTTCGAAACATTACAAAAGTACACAAAGATGTGCATTTATTATAGGGGTTTCGAAATGGGTATCGATACAGGTAGTAAACTGTGACCCTTAGTATCGAAACGAGTATCGAAACTGATTAAATAATATTTAAAGCTTAACTGACCTCCAAAGGTCAAAAATATTTAAATCTTAGAGAGTCGCTGGGGATTTTTAAAGGTATAGAAACTGGTATAGAAACGCCTTGTCATCATTTAAAATATTTTAAATATTAATGCATGGTTTCGATACATGGCTCGAAACAATTGTTGGCAGATTCATTCCAGTATCGGAACGTGTTTCGAAACGGGTGTTAAAACTCAAGAATATTCTTTGAAAAACAAAGTTCGGTATCGATACTAGTTTGAATGGTATCGAAACGTCTGGAGCAAAACAATTAGAAAAATATTTTTGGTGTTCTTGGTTTGACTTAAAGTGTAGTTTTTGACTTAGGGACTTAAAAATTTATTTCAAAATAGTCCTCTAACATATTTGTTATATCAAAATCAATTTTAGTTTTACAATCTCCCCCTTTTTGATATAACAAAACCAACATAAAATTTTAAGTTTAAAATCAAATTTTTTAGTTTGAAAACTTGTAACCTCCCCCTTAATTTTTGTATAGCTTTAAAAAAAATCTTTATAACTTTTCTCCCTCTTTTTGTTAGATCAAAATTAATGTAAGATAAGGTACATAAAGTAATGAACAAGCAAGCAATTTAAGTTCAAACATACCATAGCATTAATAAAACCAAAAATCCAACATTAATGTCAAAGCATAGCAAAAGAAATAACATAGGTGCATATGTCTTAATATGAAAATGAAATGCAACTTAAACCTAAAGAAAACATAACTAGTCCTAAAAAGCCATAGCAATACTAGATAAGTGATAAGTGCTCAACTCACTATCACTTTTTACACCTTTTATGGGCATTAATCACCAAATTTACACTCACTCGGACCAATGCATGTACTTAATGTAATATATTTAGAAGTTATGCTTATAGAGATAATATTTACGGAAAAGGCACGTTTTACTGCATCTTTATATTTGTGCAGGAGAACCAGTGCCGCGGCAGCGACAAGGCCGAGGCAGGACCTGATGCCGAGGCAGCAACTGAAAGCTAGGAAGCAAGAATGTAGGCGATTGGAAGACAAAAATCCAAGGGACGTTTATGGACTTGAAGCCCATGGATCGGAGTTGGCTAGCATGAGGAAAAGCCCAAGACAAGGCCACGCGGGAAAGCCCCCTTAGCCGAATTAAACTTGGAAATATTTTAATTATGTACATGATTTGTTTCCTACTCCAAGTTGTATTCTACTTAGGAAAGGTTTGCCCTAGGTCTAGCCTATATAAAGACCTATCCATCCAATGTAAAGAAACACGGAATACCTAGGGAGAGAGAGCCGAATCATAACTTGTTTTTCTTTCTCTCAATCATGTTCTAAGCTCTCTTAGGGTTTAGGTGAAGGTTGTTTAGTATATGTGAGAGGAGATTGTACTTTGTCTTTGTTTCAATGCAATAAAATTATCAAGGTTTGCTTATCCTTTGTTATTCCTTGTTCTCGCATTCAAGCCCGGGAGGGAAGTTTGTGAGTAATCCATTTATCTAAGCTCGGGAGAGTTAGATTCACGAAAGGGGTAAGTACGGTGTTTCAATCGCGAAACACTAACTCGACCTAGGGATAGGTTAAGAGTTTCAGTGGCTAAAAGAAGTGTGAGATTGGTTGGTGAGTATAATTGGTTCATGCCGGGAGGTATCATCAAGGACTAGTCATCAACAGCACTCTGACTTAGGGATAAGCGGAGTCATTCAAGGACACTTTGCCAAACTTTGGTAAAGTCTACCCACGAGCAAGGGATTGCCGCGACAGACAGTATCGTCGCTGCCAAGGAAGTAATCTGCAGTGCTGCCGAGGCAGTGATATACGATTGCATTGGGCAAAGACAAGTCAATCAATTCCACAATACAACGCAACTGGATCCTGACCCACCTCTCTCTAATATTCAATCTCTTTACTTTGCTTAGTTATTTTAGTTTAGTTAAACCAAACTCAATCACTTGTGTTTTATTTTACTTCTTTCTACAGAACAAGAAGACGAAGAAGACATATTAAGTCTACCAGTCCCTGTGGAGACGATAATCCGATAAATACTTATCACTTATTACTTTCGATGTGTCCACTTGCACTAAACGCGCACTTTTGACACTTTTGGGAGTATTCCATGTTTAGGTTTTGTTAAGAGGGCTTAACCTTAGGATGCTTAAGGATGAAAACTTAGAAGCTTACTATAGGAAGAACTTTAAACACTTTTGGGACTTGTGGATTATAGGAATTCTTTTAATAAACTTAGGTGATAAAGACTTAGATTTTTGGAAAAGTAACTAGAGGTGCCTACCACCGGCTCTAGAAAATCTCTTCTTCATGCTAGAGGTGCCCGAAATTGGCTCTAGTATGTACTAAGGAATATCAAAAAGAAAAGACAAAAAGATTTTTAGTGAAAAGAAAAACACAAGTCTTTGAGGTGCCCGAAACCGGATCAAGATTTGGGGTTTGGAAAAGAAGAGAAAACTTAACCAATGTCTATTTGTCTTGAACTTAGAGTTTATCTAAGAAAACCTTTAATCAACTTGTCCACAAAAACACACACACTCACAAATCCTATAGTTTGTTTCTAGGTAAACTCTTAGGTAGCCGAATGGTTAAGGATTAAAGATAGGCCTAGCTATGGTGGGGAGAATAGATGGACATGTAAGACCAAGAGAGAGTAGAGTTTCGCAAATTGATGGTTTGCATTGCTTGAGGACAAGCAATAGTTCGAGTTTGGGGGTGTGATAAGTGCTCATCACACTATCACTTTATACTCCTTTTATCGGTATTTATCACCAAATATTCACCCACTTGAACCAATGCATGTGCTTAATGTGATATATTTAGAAGTTATACTTAAATAGATAATATTTATAGAAAAAGGCACGTTTTACTGAATTTTCATATCTGTGCAGGAAAACCATTGCCGCGGCAGCGACAAGGCCAAGGCAGGACCTGATGCCGAGGCAGCAGCAGGAAGACAGAAAGCAAAGTGATAGGCGATGGAAAGACAACAATCCAAGGAACGTGTCTGGACTTGAAGCCCATGAATCGAAGCTGGCTAGCACAAGGAAAAGCCCAAAGGAAGACCACGCGGGAAAGCCCCCTTAGCCGAATTCAAACTTGGAAATATATTATTATTATGTACTTGACTTGTTCCCTACTCCAAGTTGTATTCTACTTAGGAAAGGTTTGCCCTAGGTCTAGCCTATATAAAGACATAGCCACCCAATGTATCATATATCAAAATACCCAGGGAGAGCCGCCTTCTACTCTTGTTTCTTTCCTCTCCATCATGTTCTAAAACCTTCATAGGGTTTAGGTGAAGGTTGTGGAGTATTTGTAAGAGGAGATTGTAATTTGTCTTTTATTCAATGCAATAAAGATTATCAAGGTTTGCTTATCCTTTGTTATTCCTTGTTCTTGCATTCAAGCCCGGGAGGGAAGTTTGTAAGTAATCCATTTATCTAAGCTCGGGAGAGTTAGATTCACGAAAGGGGTAAGTACGGTGTTTCAATCGCGAAATACTAACTCGGCCTAGGGATAGGTTAAGAGTTTCAGCGGCTAGAATAAGTGTGAGATTGGTTGGTGAGTATAATTGGTTCACGCCGAGAGGTATCATCAAGGACTAGTCATCAACAGCACTCTGACTTAGGGATAAGCGGAGTCATTCAAGGACACTTTGCCGAACTTTGGTAAAGTCTACCCACGAGAAAGGGATTGCCGCGGCAGACAGCGTTATCGCTGTCCAGGCAGTAATCTGCAGTGCTATCGAGGCAGAGATATGCGATTGCATTGGATAAAGACAAGTCAATCAAGTCCACAATACAATACAACTGGATCCTGGCCTATCTTTCTCTCTAATATTTCGATTCTTTTATTTTTATTCAATTACCTTAGTTTAATAAATCACACCCATTCACTTGTGTTTTTATTTTTCTACAGAGCAAGAAGATAAAGAAAGCATATTAAGTATACCGGTCCTTGAGGAGACGATAAATCGATAAATACTTATCACTTATTACTTGCGATGTGTCCACTTGCACTAAACGCGCACTTTTGACACGCGACACTGCACAATCGCATGCCACCAAAATTAAAAGATCTTGGCTGCTTTATCATACCTTGTGCAATAGGTAAAAATTATGAAGGTAAGGCCCTGTGCGACCTTGGAGCAAGCATCAATCTAATGCCCAAATCTGTCTTCCAAAAGCTTGGAATAGGAAGGGCGAAACCTACAACAGTTATGCTCCAACTAGCGGATCAATCCTACGTGCAACCTAAAGGCAAAATCGAGGACATACTGGTAAGAGTTGATAAGTTTATTTTTCCTGCTGATTTTCTTGTCCTTGATTGTGAAGCAGATGATAATGCACCGATCATCCTTGGGAGACCTTTCCTTGCAACTGGACGCACCCTAGTTGACGTGGAAAAAGGAGAGTTGACAATGTGGGTCAATGACCAATAAGTCAAACTCAACGCATTCCACAACTTAAAAAAATATGATGATCCAGAGGAGTGCAAGGCCATTCAAACAGGAAGTACCAAAATTTCCTGCCTTGGAAGAATGCTCGGCAGATTAATTGGTAAAAAGATTAAGCCCAAAGTGGATGGACACACAGCAAAAGGGAGTGGCCCACAACCGATTTACAATTCGGGCCAACGAGAGAGAATCATCTTGGGAGATGTATTTGCATGCTCTCCACCAGTAACATGATCTCCTCCCTTTTCTTTATTAATATATTAGGATTAGTTTAGTTTATTTTTATGTTTTCGAATTTATTTTTGTTTTAAGTGTTTTTATTTTTGTGTGTTTAATTTTTATTTAGGATAACAAGCAAGAATAAAGGAGAAATAGTTCACAGCAGGAACTCTACCGAGGTAGAAAAACAGTGTCAGGGCCGCAGCAGTCTCAACGGGCAGAACAGTATAACGGCTAGTCTACCGAGATTCCTGCTGCGACAGAAAAGGAAACGGCAGTAAAGAACAACGTCTACAAAAGGGCTAGTGGATCCAAACGGTCACAAGGCCGAGGCCTATATAAGAAACCCCTTCCTCTTGAACTATTCACTCTTACTTTCTTGTTTTCTTTAGAATTCAAAACAATCTTCCTCTCACATTACTCTCTGCCTACTCACAATTCTTTGTGAAATTTCCACATATTTTCAAGAAATCCAATCTCTCACAATCTTGATGGCAACTTACAAGAGATTTGCCCCAGCCAACGTTGAAGATCGTTTCAACCGATCTTTTATCGCCAGGCAATTGTGGGAAGAACAAGGTTTCCAGCATTCGGATGATGAAAACTATGGCATCGAGCATTATCTTTTTGACAGAATCAAGTACCAAGATTGAGAAATTTTCTGTCTCCAACCTGCCCAGGCGAACGCGACCATCGTGCGGGAATTCTATGCGCACGGGCCCAGCAAGGATTCCCTCTTTGTTCACTGTCGTGGCAGACCGGTCCAGTTAGATGACGAGACCATCAACGATTTCTACGGCCTCACTCCAAAACTGATGTTCACGCCGAATTCTTGTAAGACATCACTGCCGAGGATTACGAGTTAATCAAAGACGATCTTTGTTACGCGAATACCCCATGGGAAACCGGTACCCATAGAGGATCCGTAACAAGGCAAAGCCTAAAGCCCGAGGCCAAGATGTGGAATACCTTTGTCAAGCGACGTCTCATCCCCACGTCCCACAATAGCACGGTGGACCAGAGGCGATTGGTGCTCATCCAATTGATCATCAAAAAAGGACCATCAATGTTGGAGAGATCATCCTACGTGAAATTCACGAATGCGGTAAGAAAGATAGGGGACCATTATATTTCCCATGTTTGATCGCATGTTTGTGTGTTGCCGCAGGTGTGCCAATCGAAGATACGGACGAATACACTCCCCAAAGGCGAGGATGGACCAGGGACTTTTGTCACAAAGTCATGCAGATCACGTAGGCGGAGCCCGTCCAAGCAACGCCCCAGCAGTTCACGGCTGATACTGCTGCTGGGGTCCAGTACACGGCAGACATGCCTGATACTGCCCACACCTCTGCCGCAGCAGACCCATACCAGGAGATTTTGCAAAGGATGGCAGCAATGGACCTCAAGCAACAAAGGTACATGAAGTACCAAAGAGATTTCAACGGCACACTCGCCCAGATGATGCTCCACGCTTTTCCAGACCAAGGGGCGCAATTTCTAGAGTTTCCCAACAATATGTTTGTCACAGCCGCCCCTTACACCGAGACTACACCAACTCCGGAAGGACCAAGGTCGTTCTTCCATGCGGACCCTCCACCACAGTACCAGGCTGCCAGCCCATCCAGGGCAGCGAATTCTATCGCGTCATCCTCTGCCAGCAGAAGACCATCCAAGTGGAGGGCAGTCTTCAGCACTCCACCCCGATCCCCAATCATCATGGGCAGTCTATCAGCTGAGATAGATGCCTATGTGCACCAAAGCTCCACCGCCGCCGGACCAAGTACACACCACACCGGGGGAGCCACAACAATGGGAGGTGGAACGGACATAATGATAACCGAAGAGATGGCCGACGTAGAAGAAGGAGAAGAGGTAGAGTCCCCAATGCAACGGACACCACCCACAAGAGTCCAATCGCCCCGGCAAGCAAAAGCTCAACCATCGCCCTCACCAAGAACAGAGCAATCGGCAGCAAGGCCAAGGAGAAAAATAGTTACAAGCAGCTCTTAGGAGTCGCTTTAAATATTTGTTCTTAAATCAATATTAATTGCTTCTGCTTTTTTTATATGCTGCTTATTTCATATTTGTGTTGCCCGATTATTTCTTCAAATATAAAGCATTGAGGAAAATGCTTGGTTTGAGTTTGAGGGTGCAGATTCACTACCAGGGCAGCAATCTACTGCCGAGGCCTTGCCAAAAAGGGAGTATTCTAGTGAAATTTTTTATTTTTCATGCTCCCCGCCTTACTTGAATTAATTGCCTACACTTTTGCACTGCTTATCATCAGTATTGCCTTAGTTTATTCTTTAAGGCGATAGAAATCTTTCTCCTTACCATGATTAGGTTCTGTTAAGAAGGTTTAACCTTAGGATACTTAAGGATGAAAACTTAGAAGCTTACTATAGGAAGAAATCTAAACACTTTTGGGACTTGTTGGATTATAGAAATTCTTTTAATGAACTTACGTGATAAAGACTTAGATCTTTGGGAAAGTAACTAGAGGTGCCTATCACCGGCTATAGAAAGTACTCTTCGTCATGCTAGAGGTGCTCAAAATTGGCTCTAGTATGTTCTAAGGAATATCAAAAAGAAAGAAGGAATTAGTGAAGGGAAAAACACAATCCTTGAGGTGCCCGAAATTGGCTCAAGAATTGGTTGTTTAGAAAAGAAGAGAACACTTAACCCAATTCTACTTGTCTTGAACTTAGAGTTTATCTAAGAAACCCTTTAATCAAACTTGTCCACAAAAACACACACACTCACAATTCTTATAGTTTGTTTCTAGGTAAACCCTTGGGTAGCCGAAAGGTTAAGGTTTAAGAATAGGCCTAGTTATGGTGGGGAGAATAGATGGACATGTAAGACCAAGAGAGAGTAGAGTTCGGCAAATTGTTGGTTTGCATTGCTTGAGGACAAGCAATAGTTCGAGTTTGGGGGTGTGATAAGTGCTCAACTCACTATCACTTTTTACACCTTTTATGGGCATTAATCACCGAATTTACACCCACTTGTACCAATGCATGTACTTAATGTAATATATTTAGAAGTTATGCTTATAGAGATAATATTTACGGAAAAGGCACGTTTTACTGCATCTTTATATTTGTGCAGGAGAACCAGTGCCGCGGTAGCGACAAGGCCGAGGCAGGACCTGATGCCGAGGCAGCAACTGAAAGCTAGGAAGCAAGACTGTAGGCGATTGGAAGACAAAAATCCAAGGGACGTTTCTAGACTTGAAGCCCATGGATCGAAGCTGGCTAGCATGAGGAAAAGCCCAAGACAAGGCCACGCGAGAAAGCCCCCTTAGCCGAATTAAACTTGGAAATATTTTAATTATGTACATGATTTGTTCCCTACTCCAAGTTGTATTCTACTTAGGAAAGGTTTGCCCTAGGTCTAGCCTATATAAAGACCTATCCATCCAATGTAAAGAAACACGGAATACCTAGGGAGAGAGAGCCGAATCATAACTTGTTTTTCTTTCTCTCAATCATGTTCTAAGCTCTCTTAGGGTTTAGGTGAAGGTTGTTTAGTATATGTGAGAGGAGATTGTACTTTGTCTTTGTTTCAATGCAATAAAATTATCAAGGTTTGCTTATCCTTTGTTATTCCTTGTTCTCGCATTCAAGCCTGGGAGGGAAGTTTGTGAGTAATCCATTTATATAAGCTCGAGAGAGTTAGATTCACGAAAGGGGTAAGTACGGTGTTTGAATCACGAAACACTAACTCGGCCTAGGGATAGGTTAAGAGTTTCAGTGGCTAAAAGAAGTGTGAGATTGGTTGGTGAGTATAATTGGTTCACGCCGGGAGGTATCATCAAGGACTAGTCATCAACAACACTCTGACTTAGGGATAAGAGGAGTCATTCAAGGACACTTTGCCGAACTTTGGTAAAGTCTACCCACGAGCAAGGGATTGCCGCGACGGACAGTATCGTCGTTGCTAAGGCAGTAATCTGCAGTGTTGCCGAGGCAGTGATATACGATTGCATTGGGCAAAGACAAGTCAATCAATTCCATAATACAACACAACTGGATCCTGACCCATCTCTCTCTAATATTCAATCTCTTTACTTTGCTTAGTTATTTTAGTTTAGTTAAACCAAACTCAATCACTTGTGTTTTATTTTACTTCTTTCTACAGAACAAGAAGATGAAGAAGACATATTAAGTCTACCGGTCCCTGTGGAGATGATAATCCGATAAATACTTATCACTTATTACTTTCGATGTGTCCACTTGCACTAAACGCGCACTTTTGACACGCGACAATAAGCTGAGATCACTCTTCTTCACCATCACCATCGTCCTCACCATCATCACCATCTTCAACATTATCATCATTGTCGTTTCTAGGAGCATTGTGAAGACTCCATTGATCCCTAAGAGATTCAAGAGTTAGTCTCATGGAATGGTTTTGATTCTCCAAACTCGTTAGCCTCGTGTTCATAGCCTTAAAACAAGATTCGAAGTGAGTGGACTAGGAATCAAACCGAGCATCCAAGTCGTCAAACCTAGCCGTGAGAAATGTCATCATCTCAACATTAGGAGTCACTTGTTGTAAAGGCTTCGGATCAACTAGTGGAGGAGAAGAAGGAGCCTCACCACGAAACCATTCACCATTAATGTATTGGAAATGGGAGCGGTTGAGAGAAGTTTCGCCGATCGGTTCTTTAACAGACTCCATGAGGTCGTAAGAACAATCAATTCCCAAATGCACAAAGATGGAGCTGAGTACACAAGCATATGAGAATGATCGAACCAAAGGATTGCAACGGTTTTTGATTTTCCACACAAAATTGACAAAGATAATTTGAGGAAGATTGGGTTGCCGGGCTTTATGGAAGCAATTTATCCAAAAATCATCCACTTGACGAATCCATAGTACTTTCCATTTGATGGACGAATCCACCAAGATATTATGAGGTGCAAGAAACGATCATAGACGTCGAGGTTCATGATGGAACCCGTGAAGGTGTCAAGAGAATTCTCATCCTCAATCCCCTCGTCTTCAAGTACAAAAACATCAACAAGTGTTTGAACATCGATCCGAAAGCTTTGTCCCATGAGGTAAGACTCGATGACAATAACCTTAGTTTTGTCCTTAGAAAGAATGCATGTAGTATTAGCGTAAAAAATAGGGACAAGAGTAGGGTAAAACTTCTCATGAATTTCCAATCTTGAAGGACAAGAGTAGGGTAAAACTTATCGGTGGATGAAAGGGAATTTCACTGAGTTCATAAAGCTCACATCCACGCAACGTTCCTTTTTGAGCTTATGGTAGCGAAACTGTTGGATGTTGTCAATCTTGGAGTGGTAGTCCAAACAACGTTCATAAACCGCCTAAAGATCGATACGGGAATGGGCAGTAGAACTCGAAGAACTTTCTCCCTCGGTACGTTGACATTTTTTTGGGTGCCATAATCTAAGAATAAAAAATGATTAAGGATTAGTTTATGTTGAATAAACCTTATTTAATCCTATTAATCAATAATTCAAGGGTTTTAAAAAAAATAGAACTTGAAAAACCATTTAAAAAAAATACGATGAAAATAACTTATATTAGAATAAAAAAAATTGATTTTGAAAAGTTTTTGTAGGATTTTGAAAACCCATACAATAAGCAATCAATATACGTTCAAAATCTAAATTTTAACATTCTAAAATACAACAAAAATAAGTTTTTTTCGAAATTACCTTGAATATTGGTTAGAAGAGAATTTGTGGTTTTTGAAGCACCAAAATTTGATATAGCCTTAGCCTTGATGATTTGTTAAAAAATCCTTAAGAAAAACGTTTGATTTTGTGGTGAAAGTTGATGAATAGAGGGGTTTTATAAAGAGGGTTTCGGCTAGGGTTAAGAGAGGAGGGTTTGAGAGTTTTAATTTGAGTTGAAATATGATTTTAGGTATTTAAAACCTAATCTGCTACCGTGCGTTTCAATACTCCCTTATGGGCGTTTTGAAACTGCCTGTACCGAAACACTTCCAGCACATACCGAAACCATTTGTATCGAAATGCATTTTGGGCGTTTCGATACCAAGAAACCCAGATTCGTCCTAAGGTGAACTTGAAGAACAAGTATCGAAAACGTTCTCACTTGTTTCGATACCACTTAGCTAGGCTTTTTATTTTAGGCTTCTAAAGTACTAGAAATGAGTCTCTGAAGTCCCTAGAAGCATGCATATGATGTTATGACATGATTAAGATGCATGAACAAGTTCATACTCCCCTAGCAACATGCATAGAAGAAATAAGATGCATAAAAACATAAACATGATTTCAATCAAAATTCAAGCATATTTTGCACAAAAATAACACTCAAAGGGTCAAGTTAAGCTAGTTAGACCTAACTCTCTCCTAAGCGTCCAAAAACGCTCTTTGCCTAAAGGCTTGGTAAAGATGTCCGCTAATTGGTTTAAGGTGTCAACAAACTAAAACAATATCATTTTTAGACACATGATCTCTAATAAAGTGATGTCTAATTTCTATGTGTTTAGTTCTAGAATGTTGAATGTGATTCTTAGTAAGACATATAGCACTAGTGTTATCACATTTTAGAGGTATAGTTTAACTCTAATGTCATAATCTAAGAGTTGTTGCTTCATCCAAAGGACTTGAGCATAACAACTCCTTAAGGATATGTACTCCGTTTCGGTGGTAGATAAAGCTACACTATTTTGTTTCTTAGAGAACCACGATATAAGCATACTACCTAAGAATTGACATGTTTCGGATGTACTTTTCCTATCTATCTTACAACCCCCATAATCTGCATCCGAATAAGCATGAAGGTTAAAAGAAGAGTCTTTAGGATACCAAAGACCTAAACAAGGTGTGTATCTAAGGTACCTAAAAATTCTCTTAATGGCTACTAAGTGTGATTCTCTAGGACTAGCTTGAAACCTAGCACACAAGCAAACACTAAACATAATATCTAGTCTACTTGCGGTAAGGTAAAGCAAAGAATCTATCATGGATCTATACATTTTTGAATCAACACACTTACCTCCTTCATCCTTTTCAAGCTTAGTTGATGAGCTCATAGGGGTAGCTTGATGCTTCATATTCTCCAAGCCAAACTTTTTAAGCATATCCTGATGTATTTTGCTTGATTAATGAAGGTGTCATCTTTCATTTTCTTGATTTGGAGTCTCAAAAAGAATGAGAGCTCCCCCATCATGCTTATCTCGAATTCAAATTGCATAATCTTTGAAAAATCTTGACAATAACATTCATTATTAGAACAAAAAATAATATCATCAACATAAATTTGAACTACTAATATGTCATTTTTAAATCTTTTTATAAAAAGTGTAGTATCCACCTTACCTTTTTTAAATCACCTTTAAATCAAAAAATTTGAAAGCCTTTCATACCAAGCTCTAGGAGCTTGTTTCAAACCATATAAAGCTTTGGTCAATTTAAAAACATAGTTTGAAAATTTTGGATCTTCAAAACCCAGTGGTTGTTCAACATACACTTCTTCATTTATAAAACCTTTTAGAAAAGAACTTTTGACATCCATTTGAAAAAGCTTGAAATCATGATAACATGCAAATGCAAGAAACATCATAATGGCTTCCATCCTAGCTATGGGTGCATAGGTTTCATCAAAATCTATTCCCTCTTTTTGAGTATAACCTTGAGAAACTAATCTAGCTTTGTTTCTTATAATGTTACCACTCTCATCTAGCAACATCATTGGTTGGCACCCCATCCACCTTTGATGCTTGTCCCTAATCAATGGTTTCAATGATTCCTACATTATCATCATCACAAGAATCCGTCCTAGGAAGGAGGTTATCATCGAAAACCATATGTATAGACTCTTCAATAACTAAGGTTCTTTTGTTAAAAACTCTATAAGCCTTTGAATGTTGAGAATATCCGAGAAAAATAGCTTTATCACTTTTTGCATCAAATTTACCTAAATTGTCTGTCCCATTATTTAAAACAAAACACTTGTACCCGAAAGGGTGAAAATAGCTAATATTAGGCTTTTTGGATTTTAAAATCTCATAAGGATTTTTCTTTAAAATTGGCCTAATCATTACACGATTAATAACATAACAAGAAGTGTTTGTCGCTTTCGCTCAAAAATACTTAAGTAAATTGTTTTCACAAAGCATGGTCCTAGCCATTTCTTCTAATGTTCTATTTTCCTCTCAACTACCCCATTTTGTTGACGAGTGCGAGGAGCCAAAAAATTGTGGCTAATCCCATTTATATTACAAAAATTCTCAAAACCTAAATTTTGAAATTCAGTTCCATGATCACTTCTAATATAAGAAATTTTTTGATCAAGATCATTTTGATAAATATTTGAAAATTTGATCAAAATCAACAATAACAAATGCATATGATTTCCCACCCAAGCTAGTAGTCCTAATTGGCCCAAAAAGATCCATATGAATCAATTGTAATACTCTACTAGTTGAAACATCATTAATGGACTTAAAAGAAACTCGTTTTTGTTTACCTTTAGCACATGCATCACATATTTTGTCTAAAGAAAACTTAAGTTTCGGTAAACCTCTAACTAGATTTTGAGAAACTAATTTCTCTAAAACACTTACGCTAGCATATCCTAGTTTCCTATGCCATAATCATGCATCATTTTCATCACTAGCAACTAAGCAT
Source organism: Abelmoschus esculentus (assembly GCA_035048815.1). NCBI lineage: Eukaryota > Viridiplantae > Streptophyta > Magnoliopsida > Malvales > Malvaceae > Abelmoschus > Abelmoschus esculentus. The sequence goes on from JAUCBN010000040.1 coordinate 13,103,754, forward strand.
GCATGAGAAAGATTTATGTCAACTAAATGCACCATATAGATATTTCCTATGCGATGACCAATGAGCATTGTTTTATTTGATTCTATGTCTATAATTTTGCAACCACATCTATCAAAAGAAACATAGAACCCTTTATCACAAAGTTGACTAATGCTCAAAAAATTATGCTTAAGACCTTTAACAAGTAAGACATTTTCAATGAGAATAGAGGAGGGATTACCAATAGAGCCAATACCCTCAATTTGGCCTTTGGAGTTGTTACCGAAAGTCACTACTCCACCACTTTTGAGCTCTAACTCCTTAAATCGTCCCTTGTTTCCGGTCATATGCCTTGAGCATCCAATATTAAGGTACCACATGTTTTTACTTGAAGCTTTGACCTTCAAGCAATGCTCAACCTACAAACAATGATTTAGTTTTTTATTTTTGGTACCCAAATCATCTTGGGTCCATGAGAGTTAGTTCCCAAAAGTTTGGTTCTCTTAGGAATCCAAGATGCAATGGCATAAACATTATTAGAAACAACAAGTTCCTTAGGAACCCATACACTACTAATCCTTTTATGCCTAGCATGCCTTTGAAAGTTTCTTTGTTCGTGGTTATGAAAATTATTTTTTATATGGTTGGGTTTTGAAGTACTTCCTTTTTCAAAATTAGAACTATCAACTACTTTTATTTGTTCTTTAAGATCATTCACCATCTTGTGGTGATCCTCACTCAAGCTAAAAAAATAAGGTTGTTTAAATTAACATGATATGATCCTAAGTAGACTCATCTTTTCACATATACTTGTGGTACCTTTGACTTTTTCCATGAATGATTCAAAGGGAGTATTACCTTACTTCATTCTCTACTTGCTCATATATGTATTATATCTTATCATTCATTTGCATGATTTTTACTTGTGCGTGACTTTGCATAAATTTTATTAGTTGCATGACATTAAATTGCATAAAAAAAAATAAGCATGCTACTTCATTCAAGCATGTATTGTAGCATGAGTTCATTTAAGCATGATAGTTCATAAGTATACTAGTTTATTAAATATGTTATGTTCATTAAGCATGCTAATTCATTTAAGTAAGTTCTAATTTGCATATAAGTTGCATTATTTTAACATATATTTTTTTTTGTTATTAGGTGCATTAAATCTGAATAAAAACATGTTTGAAGTCTTTTGGTGTTCAAGAAATCAAGTGAGAGTAAAAGCATGGATTAAAACTACAATTAAAGAGGGAATTTAAGGAGTCTTGTATATTCACTCTACTTGTTTGGTATTTTTGAAATGAATACGGCACGAATTGAGTCTTGAAGTCTATTTCATATTTATTCCTCTATCTCTTAGCTTTCCAACGCATTTTGAATCACCTTAATCCGATATCGGAAGCTTGAGATATGATCGATTTACCGAAGATAGTGCAGGCTGGAATTTTCATTACGGGAATTTTATGCAAAGATGATTTGGATGAGTTTGAGCCAAGGAAGAGTCCCTTCATCTTCATCCAAGAAACAATTCATTGAAGGTCTTCTTTATTCACATATTCAAGTCAATTCAAAGCTGATTTTTATTCATACAAATGAATGCCATCATTATGCAAATAATCAAGGCATTCAAGTCACTTCTTCATCATCTTTGGAGGCTATTTGTATTCTACATGAAGACAAGCAATGAAGGCCCTCTTAATGCATAATATTATGACATTCAAGAAGGTTAATTAGCTTGAGGATCAGCATGGAATTGGAAGAGACACTCCCCTTTTTGCTACCAAGGTGTCTACATACATCAAATGTTCATTTTCGTCCTTTTTTTCTCCATGAAAGAGCAAGACAAGGCAGCCCAAGAGTCCTTCCATCATTTGGACGAAATTATATGAATATTAAGCCTAAATTAAGTCCAAATTCATCACTCATACCTTGAACATTCATCCACTTAAAGATAGGAGAGAAAAACAAAGCATTCATTTGCATTCATCACCATAAAGATGAAGCATTCATGTCTTGTTGTAAGACTCTTCATATGGTTCCTATGAACACTATAAATAGGAACATTTCCTTCATTTTTATGACATAACTTTAGATATAAGAAAAATCCTTTGAAAGGTTGCTTTCAGATTTATTCTTGCGAGAACTCTATCAGCTTCAAGTAAAGCTTGTAGTCTTCATCCATTTCATCTTATTATCGCGTTGGTTCCTAGCTCCTTATAGCTAGTGGGTCACGTGCCACACTTCTACCACATCGAATCCATTATATTATATTGTTGGTTCCTAGCTCCATATAGCTAGTGGGTCACAATCCATTTATCTCTTAAAGTTACATACCAACGTCATTTCCATTACACATCCCTAACATTCCTTCATTTAGAATCATCACACTTCCATACACTTAAATCTCTTCCATATTCTTCATTCCATAATTTCTTTATTATTATTCTTATTTCATTCTTATGCTTTATGTTTATGAAATTTAGCATATCATTTCTTGTGAAATTTGTTCTTACTAGAATCACGATCAAGAAACATCATATATGACCTACCGAGTTCATATCAATTGGTATCAGAGCCTAGGAGATTCTGTAAGAAGTTTTTTTCCTTGACTCTCGGGTTAGAAAAGAAAAAGAAAAAAAATCGAAGCAAAATTCAAAGAGGGAGGGAGCATACTTCTAGTAAACTTCTTTCATCTTTTAAAAAAATAGTTGAAGTTTCTAATATCGTTCTTTTACATTTTTTATCAATTCTTTTCTTTTCTTTTAGCCTTTCTCATTTTCACCTTGCACCTAACCAACTTGTTTCAGCCGATTTTTACAAGACACTTGCAAGCTTTTAGTGAGTTCTTTTAAGGACTTTTATGAAAGCAAGAGTGAAAAAAGGCATGAGAGTACACCAATGATAAAAGCCATTCCGAGTGAAACACGCGTGGAGTGATACTTTTTTGAGTGAAATAGAGAGGTTTTGATTTGTGAGGAACATTTGTTTATTAATCTTTGTTTCATTATGTCTCAAGATTTCAATCATGAGATGAAGAAATTGTTTCAAAAACATCTCGACCCAATCACCAAGAAGATGGAACAAATAATAGAAAGTCGTTCTTGTTCACAACCATCTCCGACAAAGGTTAAAGGAAACATTGTGAAGCAATATTCGGGATCAATATCTAACTCTAGTCAAAGACCACGAAGAGATGACGTAGTTTCTCAATCGAGGGAGTACATGCCGAAAGAGAAGACTACTCCAAATAAAAGCAACTTACATCCTAATTTTAGATGCTATCGTTGCTTGGGAAAAGGACACACACCTAGTCAATGTCCTAATCATAGTGCTACAAAGCCTAAAGGCATTTCTAAAGATGTCGTCAACTCTAAACCAAGAGAAGAAATCAAAGTAGAGGCGATTGAACAAATTATCCCAAGACGAGATGAAAGTAAAGTTGCAACCCGTGTAGAATCGAGAGATGATATATATTTGGAAACATGTAAGTCCGATCTTCCTTTAATTTGCACAACTGATGTTAAAATTATTCCTTGTGCAAGCAAAGGCGGAAATGTGATTACATATGTGGAAGAATCCAAAGTCAAAGAGTCCATCAAGGGAGAAATCACATCCAAAGATGTTTCTGAACACAAAAAGGCAAAGAAGCTCACTTTAGCACCACTTTCACCCCAGCAAGACCAAAAAGATCAAATAAAATTGAGAGAGAGTTACAATAAAGCCAAAGAGAACAAGAGAAAAAATGAGATAAAAGCAAAAAAGAGCGATCAAGAAGAGTGAAAGAAAAACATCATTGCGAGAGAAAAAGAAATGGAAGAGGAGAGTGAAAATGTGCACATTGAAAAACAAGAGTCTCAGACTGAAGAGAGAGTTCAAAAGAAGCATGAATGTGAGAAGAAAGAATGTGAAGAGTTGGAAAATTTGTTTCCTACAAACCAATCTTTTCTTCCTACCTTTTCTTTTGACTTACAGGTTATTCCTAGAGACACACTTTTACAAGATGATACAAGAAACATCTCTATTGAAATCCCAAAAGATGTGTCACTTGAAATTCCAAGGGATGTGTTCATTCCAAGTATACTCCATCCATTTGATGAACCTCATGAAAGGGAAGTTTCAATAAATTTGATTCTTGAGAATATCAAGGGACAAATTCCATTCAATAACTTTCATGAATCTTCAATGTTCCTTCATTATATTAATGATGATTCATTTTCTAATGTAGGTTTATTTTATATCATATTGAATAATCTTCAAGTAGTTGTTAATATTTATGATGAAGGATTCAAAGAGATTGAAGACGATATGACTTACCTACTTGAGCGAGTACACCTTCAAGAAACTCAATGGAGTTGTGCCTACTTGAAGAGGGAAGTTGATCAAAGAGGGTTATACGAACAATACAACCTTTCTTATTGTAGTGGAACAATCAATGACAAGCTGCTTCGATTTGAGGACAAATCGCGTTAAAGAGGGAGGGAATGATATGATCCTAAGTAGACTCATCTTTTCACATATACTTGTGGTACCTTTGACTTTTTCCATAAATGATTCAAAGGGAGTATTACCTTACTTCATTCTCTACTTGCTCATATATGTATTATATCTTATCATTCATTTGCATGATTTTTACTTGTGCGTGACTTTGCATAAATTTTATTAGTTGCATGACATTAAATTGCATAAAAAAATAAGCATGCTACTTCATTCAAGCATGTATTGTAGCATGAGTTCATTTAAGCATGATAGTTCATAAGTATACTAGTTTATTAAATATGTTATGTTCATTAAGCATGCTAGTTCATTTAAGTAAGTTCTAATTTGCATATAAGTTGCATTATTGTCGCGTGTCAAAAGTGCGCGTTTAGTGTAAGTGGACACATCGCAAGTAATAAGTGATAAGTATATTATCGAGTTATCGTCTCCACAGGGACCGGTATACTTAATATGCTTTCTTCACCTCCTTGTTCTGTAGAAAGATAAAAACACAAGTGAGTTGATTTGATTTATCTAAACTAAAATAACTAAATAAAAATAAAAGATTGAAATAGTAGAGAGAGATAGGCTAGGATCCAGTTGTGTCGTATTGTGGAATTGATTGACTTGTCTCTGTCCAATGCAATCGTATATCACTGCCTCGGCAGCACTGCAATTTACTGCCTCGACAGCGATAATACTGTCTGCCGTGGCAATCCCTTGCTCGTGGGCAGACTTTTACCAAAGTTTGGCAAAGTGTCCTTGGATGACTCTGCTTATCCCTAAGTCAGAGTGTTGTTGATGACTAGTCCTTGATGATATCTCCCGGCGTGAACCAATTATACTCACCAACCAATCTCACACTTCTTTTAGCCGTTGAAACTCTTAACCTATCCCTAGGCCGAGTTAGTATTTCGCGATTGAAACACCGTACTTACCCCTTTCGTGAATCTAACTCTCCCGAGCTTAGATAAATGGATGATTCACAATATCCTCTCCCGAGCTCAATTGTGAAAACAAAGAATAACAAAGGATAAGCAAACCTTGATAACTTTATTGCATTGAATGAAAGACAAAGTACAATCTCCTCTCACAAATACTCTACAACCTTCACCTAATCCCTAAGAAGGTTTAGAACATGATGGAGAGGAAAGAAACAAGAGTAGAAGTCGGCTCTCTCCCTAGGTATTTCGTGTATTTGTACATTGGGTGGCTAGGTCCTTATATAGGCTAGACCTAGGGCAAACCTTTTCTAAGTAGAATACAACTTGGAGTAGGGAACAAGTCAAGTACATAATAATAATATATTTACAAGTTTATATTCGGCTAAGGGGCATTCTCGCCTGGTCTTCCTTTGGGCTTTTCCTTGTGCTAGCCAGCTCCGATTCATGGGCTTCAAGTCCAGACACGTTCCTTAGATTTTTGTCTTTCCATCGCCTATAGTTTTGCTTCCTGTCTTTCTGCTGCTGCCTCGACATCAGGTCCTGCCTCGGCCTTGTCTCTGCCGCGGCACTGGTTCTCCTGCACAGATATGAAAACGCAGTAAAACGTGCCTTTTTCTATATATATTATCTATATGAGTAAGACTTCTAAATATATCACATTGAGTGCATGCATTGGTCTGAGTGGGTGTATATTTGGTGATTAATGCCTATAAAAGGAGTAAAAAGTGATAATGTGTTGAGCACTTATCACACCCCCAAACTCGAACTATTGCTTGTCCTCAAGCAATGCAAAACATCAATTTGCCGAACTCTATTCTTTCTTGGTCTTACATGTCCATCTATTCTCCCCACCATAACAAGCTGCTTCGATTTGAGGACAAATCGCGTTAAAGAGGGAGGGAATGATATGATCCTAAGTAGACTCATCTTTTCACATATACTTGTGGTACCTTTGACTTTTTCCATGAATGATTCAAAGGGAGTATTACCTTACTTCATTCTCTACTTGCTCATATATGTATTATATCTTATCATTCATTTGCATGATTTTTACTTGTGCGTGACTTTGCATAAATTTTATTAGTTGCATGACATTAAATTGCATTAAAAAAATAAGCATGCTACTTCATTCAAGCATGTATTGTAGCATGAGTTCATTTAAGCATGATAGTTCATAAGTATACTAGTTTATTAAATATGTTATGTTCATTAAGCATGCTAGTTCATTTAAGTAAGTTCTAATTTGCATATAAGTTGCATTATTTTAACATATATTTTTTTTTGTGTTATTAGGTGCATTAAATCTGAATAAAAACATGTTTGAAGTCTTTTGGTGTTCAAGAAATCAAGTGAGAGTAAAAGCATGGATTAAAACTACAATTAAAGAGGGAATTCAAGGAGTCTTGTATATTCACTCTACTTGTTCGATATTTTTGAAATGGATACGGCACGAATTGATTCTTGAAGTCTATTTCATGTTTATTCCTCTATATCTTAGATTTCCAACGCATTTTGAGTCACCTTAATCCGATATCGGAAGCTTGAGATATGATCGATTTACCGAAGATAGTACAGGCTGGAATTTTCATTACGGGAATTTTATGCAAGGATGATTTGGATGTGTTTGAGCCAAGGAAGAGTCCTTTCATCTTCATCCAAGAGACAATTCATTGAAGGTCTTCTTTATTCACATATTCAAGTCAATTCAAAGCTGATTCTTATTCATACAAATGAATGCCATCATTATGTAAATAATCAAGGCATTCAAGTCACTTCTTCATCATCTTTGGAGGCTATTTGTATTCTACATAAAGACAAGCAATGAAGGCCCTCTTAATGCATAATATTATGACATTCAAGAAGGTTAATTAGCTTGAGGATCAGCATGGAATTGGAAGAGACACTCCCCTTTTTGCTACCAAGGTGTCTACATACATCAAATGTTCATTTTCGTCCTCTTTTTCTGCATGAAAGAGCAAGACAAGGCAACCCAAGAGTCCTTCCATCATTTGGACGAAATTATATGAATATTAAGCCTAAATTAAGTCCAAATTCATCACTCATACGTTGAACATTCATCCACTTAAAGATAGGAGAGAAAAACAAAGCATTCATTTGCATTCATCACCATAAAGATGAAGCATTCATGTCTTGTTGTAAGACTCTTCATATGGTTCCTATGAACACTATAAATAGGAACATTTCCTTCATTTTTATGACATAACTTTAGATATAAGAAAAATCCTTTGAAAGGTTGCTTTCAGATTTGTTCTTGTGAGAACTCTATCAGCTTCAAGTAAAGCTTGTAGTCTTCATCCATTTCATCTTATTATCGCGTTGGTTCCTAGCTCCTTATAGCTAGTGGGTCACGTGCCACACTTCTACCACATCGAATCCATTATATTATATTGTTGGTTCCTAGCTCCATATAGCTAGTGGGCCACAATCCATTTATCCCTTAAAGTTACATACCAACGTCATTTCCATTACACATCCCTAACATTCCTTCATTTAGAATCATCACACTTTCATACACTTAAATCTCTTCCATATCCTTCATTTCATCATTTCTTTATTATTATTCTTATTTCATTCTTACGCTTTATGTTTATGAAATTTAGCATACCAATTCTTGTGAAATTTGTTCTTACTAGAATCATGATCAAGAAACATCATATATGACCTACCGAGTTCATATCATAACATTTTCTTTTTGAAAAAATTTTAAATCATCCTTTAAACCAACAACCTTTTCTTCAAGTTTCAAATTTGCTTTTGTCAAAGAATCTTTTTACTCTTTTAAATCGGAAATAGTTTTCTTGTTTTTCAAAATCGATTCTTTGAATTTCAAAACCAACTCGTCATAAACATTTTGTAATTCATCATATGCATCATATAACTTATCGTAAGTAAGATAATTACAAGATGGTTCAAGGGTTACCTTAGGCTCATCAAGAGCCATGAGACAAAGGTTGGACACTTCGTTGTCCTCATCAAATGAAGACTCCTCATCACTCCATGTGGCAACATGAGCCTTTTGTTTCTTCTTCCTCTCAAAACCCTTCTTCTTTTATTTTGGGCAATCAGTCCTAATGTGACCCAGTTTCTTGCATTCGCAACAAATAATTTTATCTTTTTTTTTCCTCTTTGTCCTTTCCTTTAAATTCTTTCTTCCTTTGAAATCTCATATTTTGATTTTCTGTCATGAGCTTTGTGAACCTTTTGGCTACCATAGCCAATTCCTCTAGCTCATCCTCTTCACTAGTGTCCGGGTCAACCTTTTTTCTTTTGTTTTTGGAATAATGGGCGTGACATTTTAAAGGGCTTTATTAGTATGTTTTTACTATAATATGGACCTCGTTTAACATATAGTCTGGATGCTATGTATTGCATGATATATATACATATAATTACGAGTATTTTTGTTTCATTAGTATAGGTGTATGCATGTATATAATATCATAAATAATTTAATGCATGTGTGTATATATATATATACATGTGTGTGTTTCCATTTTATGCATATAATATATATCACGTGTCATTATTTAAGTTATTGTGCATATAGTATTAATGTTTTACATAGTGAGTATAATTAAGAGTGTCATTTAATTAATTATGTAGTATGTACCTATGTGTGTCCTTCAATGCTATGTGTGTGTAATATTTGCATGAACATTATTATATATTGCATGTGACATATCTTATATATATCATTGTGTTATAATAAACATTAGTCCAATTAGTACATAATGATAAAAATCTAAAAATAATAATAATATTAAAGCCCAAATGACAATATTATAAAATCTATGTGTTTTATTACGGAAACCAAAAAAAATATGTGTAGCCCAATCAATTAATTTTACAGCCCACACATAACAATAAGCCCTAAAGTAAACCTAATGTTGCCTTCTTTTCCTTACAGACGTCAGGAAAAAGAACCATCAGATCAAAACTTGAGGACGGCTAGGATTGATTGCAACAGACCATCTCCACTGTCCATTCGAATCCCCGACCAACGTGGCTTCATCCCCGGAAATCTCGGCCACCGTACGAGAGACCACCAGGAAAATCCGGACACGCAACATCTATAAAGAAATAACACCAAGAGTCAGATTTTCAATCCCGAAAAATCAGGAGATTTCAATCATATGTACTATTCCTGCTGTACAAAATAGGAAAAGAGAAATATAAAAAGGGATTCATCCGATTGAAAGAAAGGGGGGGCTCAAGAGAGAATGTTTGAGTTTCGTTGGAGCCTCCATGTATTTTATTTCGAATTGTAAACCCAGATTTTTTTTATCAATGAGAATTCAGATCAAAAACCCTCTTTTTAGAGGTTAAAAAAATAGAAGTATCTTCCTCCTTGTGTTTTCCTTTTAATTCTAAAACCAACAAACAAATCCATTTTCTATTTTGCTATTGTTTTGAAAGTAAAAAAAGAAACCAACTTTTGATTTCGAACGAGGAAGAAAAGGTTTTTTTACCTTGTTTACTAGATACGGCCGAATCCCTTGTCTCGCTGTTAAAGCTCCGCTGAGAGGTCGCTATGGCCGACGTTCGGTAAAGGCGAACTGTGGTCACTGTGAGGCTTCGATGCCGGTGAACGGTGTAAAAATAAAGGTTCGGCCTGACCTTGGACAGTACATGAGAGGAGAGAAAATTTGTAGGCTTAGGTTTGTTATGTTTGAAGAATAACATGTTTTCAGATGAAACAAATTCCCCATTTTTTTTTTGTATTCTAAAAATTAAATAAAAATCTCCATCCTCCATTATTTTCTCCTTTTCCCCAAACGGCAAGGATCTCTTTAATTCCCAGGACTGCTGTGCCAAGTTTGCACATTTCCAAGTTTTTTTTTTTTTTAAATTTTAAATATATTGTATATGGTAAATTTTGAATTAAATATATTCTATATGGTAAATATGTTTTATACTTTCCAGAAATATTAATATGTACCCTTTTATATATGTTCAGCTATTTATTTATTTATTTGTTTCTATTCCATGCTGTTTCTTTTTTTATTTCCTTTTATTATGCATATTACATAGTTATATATTTATTATATGCTTAACTACCAATTGCACGTATTATTTATATATTCTTATGCGTCCATTCATATGTTATATAAATATATATATATATTTCTATATATGCATCCATTCATATATTAATTACCATAAATAGTTATGTTATGAGTATTATTTATGTAATGCTTATGATATTATGGTATATATGTATTAAATGTTTTTATCACATGAATATATATGTGTTTAAATCTTTGACCATAAACCAGTAATTATGTTATGTAAATTTCCTTATATTCTAAAATATGTTGTAGTTTATACTAATGTAACGTGGTAAAATATATTCTGCAGTATATTTATGTATTTATATATTCTCATATGCTTGTTAATGTTCCTATGCTTTTCATTTTTAATATTCGGTCATTATTTATGCGTTGTATATTTTAATACATGTTATTTACGTATGTATTATTTTATTACTATTTACATTTTATAAATTAACTTTATCTCATATGTGATAAATATTGTATATTAATGTATTATGTGAATATGGTAAGTAAATAGTTTGTATATCTGTTCATATAAATTAACATGTATGTTATGTTTATTCTATGGTATAATTTTGAATTACATATATCTATTTTTATGAAATTTATGTTTATTTCCTTATGTGTATATGCTTTGTGTTACTACGTTTTAATTTCATTTCTAATAATTGCACATTATTCGTACATTAAATAATTGTTATTATAATAGTATTTAAGCGTATGTGTACATATTTGTCCATTCATATTCAATTTCTGCATGTTTAGTTTGGTTATTTTATGCCATGTCATGTTTAATGTTTCATGATAACTACCTTTTGCCTTTTATTTGTATTTATTTCATTTATTTTGTTACCTTGTTTTCACATGCTTTATCTCATCTTATTTGTGCTTATTTCTTCATTTATATTTGTAAAGTTTTCTGCATGCATTTTAATGTCCAACGTTCATTATAGGTTGTATGTTATATATTAGGGTTTATTCGTTCTATTACTTTTTATTCATATGTTTCTGTTTACCTATCATTTTCTTTGTAATCATTCACTTTTAGATGTGGGAACGGTTGTTTTTCTTGTTATATATTCGTTTTGTGCATCATATATTTTATTTATCATTCATGTGACCTTACTTTTATCAGCAATTTTGTTAATTAATTTTGACTTTAAAACTATAGAAAAGAGAGGTATTTATTAATTTTTATATTCGTATAACGATTGTCCGGATTATCGGAGATTAATCGAATATTCAAATTAATTCTTATCATCTCTAGGTAAATAAAAATTAAAATTGATAAGACCATGACATCATCTTTTTTTAAATGCTTGCATCATGCATAAAGGTGACGTACGAGATTCGAACCTTAAACTAACGCGGCGGTCAGTATTATTTGACGTCGATTTAGTCTTTGGTCCGGTGTATCGTCAACCTTATTAATTAAATGTCTAATTAATTTTAAATTCATCAATTAAATTAAGCCCGTTTAATCAAGGTCAATTTTAAATTTAAAAATCGATTTAAAAAAAAGTTAAAGTTCAATAATGATTTTTGAAAACATTTTTTAGTATCGATTTTCGGGCGTGTTGGGGGTGCTAATCCTTCCCCACGCGTAACCAACTCCCGAACCCTTTTCGATGAATCTCTGAGTTTTTTTTACGGTGTCCGATCTACCAAGTGACCGGTGGCGACTCCAAATTTATTGTTTTTAAAAGAATTAATGTTTTTAAGTGACATTTTCAAAGGGGATTAAATCGTAGCATCAAAGACCTTTTACCCCACCACTTTTCAAATAAACTTTCGTTTTCCATCTTCGGACATAAAAAGGTCGCTACACACAACAATTTCATAGAGCCAAAGGAATACAAACAAATTCCAACAATGAATCAGAGAAACCAATTAGAATTTTAGTCTTTTTTCCTTTTCAATTTCAAATGTAATTCGGTTATAAAAACTGAAACAAAGTATTGTAATCGGGGTTCTCCCCCACCATCCGAAATCAATAAAAAGAGCAAATTTTCAGAGGTACAACCTCTATTTTAATCTTGCATGCATCGAATCGAAAAAATATAGATCTAGGGTTTTACTTACCTTTTCGGATCAAATATTTCCTCTTCTTTTTCCTTGGATCGGCGATAAGCCTTAACGCCTCCGGGCTATTGTGGTGAGTCGGTGAAAAAGGGAAACCATTTTCTTCATCCTTTTCGATTTGAACGAGAACTTTACTATTTCATTTGGAGTTTTAAAATAGAAGAAAAGTTCGTTTTTTAGAGGGGGTCAATTAAAAAGGCAAAGAAAAGGACGTTTTTTATTTTGGTTTTGAAAAGTGTGTTTTTACCGGTTTTTAAAGCGGCGTTTTTTGGGTTTAGAGGGCTCTTTCTTAAAAATGGATGAACATGGGATGAATGTTCATCCGATTTCTGGGTTCGGATGAACATTTCAGAGAGAAAAATAAAATTTTTGTTTTCTTTCGGTTTGGAAAATAAAAGAAAGGGGGGTGTTTGATTCATTTTGTGTTTTATACTTACTTAAAGTTATAAAAACATATTTATTATGTTTTAAAACCCTTCGTGTCAACTAAACCATCCCTACGTTCCTCCTTTCTTTCCCAAGTTTTGCAATTTCGTCACTATTTCAGTTTTAATCCACTTTTCAAAAGTTGTTTATTTAGTTTTGGGTCCCCCTTATTTTGGAGTCTTTTTCCAGGTTCTTCCTCACTTCAAAATAACATTTTGAGGACTTAAAGGTTTTTAAATCTTTTAAATCTAGTCACTATTTAAAAATAAAATTGGTTTTTTACTCATTTTGATCCTACAGTTTAATTTTCTTTTTAATCTGGTCATTTCCAGTGTCGTTTTCTTTATTTTAGTTTTTCTCAAGATTCTGTTTTTATTCAATTTAGTTCTTATTTCTTTTGTCTATTTACTTATTTATTTATTGGCATATTGTATACCTATGTTTATTTTTATTTATGCACTTTATTTCATTTTATATACATTCTTTTGTTACATTTGCGTTATATTATGCCATGTTTTTATTTATGTGTTTTTATTTATTGTTTATATATGTTCATTTTGTACCTTATGACATGCATTTTTCTTTATGCATTTTTATTCTTTATATGTATTTTGTACACACATTTGTCTTTCATTTCCATCATGATTTATTTTGCTATGCTTTTATTTATGATTTGTATTTATTTGTTTTGTATATATTGTTTATATTTTATTTCGCTTACCTCACACCTCGTCAATTAATGAACTTAATTTCAAACATCTTGATTCGATCGTAACAGGCTCGACACCAGGCGTAATGGTGGCGGTGTATGTGTTTACCTTCGAATAAGGATACGGTAACATTAAAATAAATTTGAATTTTAAACGACTATTAATTTAATGTCACTTTAAATAGAAAACTCCATAATTAATTAAGCGATATTTTGTAAAGGTTCCAATTTTGGGCCATTTTAAAAGGCTAAAACCATTTTTAAATTGTAACCGACGCTCGAACCCGTTTTGTTTCGAATCTCTGATTTTTATGGTGTCCGGTCTATCAAAGTGACCGATGGCGACTTCAATTTTTTTAAACCCTAATTTCAAAATTCCTTTTTTAAGTTATTTTCCTAAATTTTCAAACTTCCCCTTTTTGATAAATTCCCAAATTCCATTTTTTTAATCCCTAAAATTCCAATTTTTTAAAACTCTTTTCAAATTTCAACCTTTTAACCCTAATTCCTAATTTCAATACCTAATTTCTTAAATCCCCAAATTTTTAAAACTCTTGATTTCTATTTTTCAAATCCTTGACCCTAATTTCAAAATTCTTCCTTTCCAATTTAAATTCCCAATTTTTATCCCCTATTCCAAAACCTAATTTTTCTTCAAACCCTAATTTTTAACCTTAATTTCTAATTAAAATTTTTAAGGCCAATTTCCAATTTTCAAATTCAAACCCTAAATTTCTAAATTTTAGACATTTCTAATTTTATTCAATTTTCAAGACTTTTTAATTTTTTTTAAAAAAAAATTAGCAGGAGGGTCGCTATAGTAGGCGACTCCACTAGGGATGTTTTTTAAAACAAACGAGTCAAACCTTGTTTTTAAACTACCGCTTAATTAATTTTGGAAGTTGTGAAGTAAAGTGCAATTAAATTATTATTTTTTTTATTAAATCGAGGTAATTTTAACGCATTTTAATTTAACATTTATGCCCGTTTCTTTAAGTGGAGGGAAAATGCTAGTGCTTTCGTAAGGATATTGTTCCTTCGTATGGACCTAGTAAGTACCTTCGGGGCTCGACTACCCTATGCTTTCGTGAGGATATTGTTCCTTCGTAGGGGCATAGCGAAAGGGTCCCCTAAATTGAACTCGATCGAGATGAGCCTATAATGGGTGATGATCGAGGGTCTCGCTACTCTTAGAAGAGGACAACGAGGACAATTTGGTTACCTCGTTAGAAACAAAACTGCATTTAGAGAATTTAGAAAACCTAATGATTAGAGCCATACGGTTAACCTAGGTTCTTTTAGACGAGATATATAGGGTTGCTTTGTTTCTTGTTTGCTTGCAAATTCATTTATGCTTCATTATTTTTGCATCAACATTGCATAAAGGTGTTGATCTAAGTGGTTTGTCTGATTAGAGACTTTCATTATGATTAGAGGTTTAAAACGAAAAAACAAAAATAGGAAGATAAGAGAAAAAAGAAGGAAAAATAGGAAGAGAAAAAGAAATCAATGAGAATAAAAAAAACAAAGAAGATAAGACGCAAAAATAGAAAATAGAGAAATTAAAAGAAAAAAGAGAGAAAGAAATAGAGAGAAAAAAGAAGAGGATGGAAAAAATAAGAAAGGAAAAAACAAAGGAACATTAATATCTTTTAATCGGTGGAAGTTGCTCAAAGGGCGATCACTAGCGTGATCAACACCTTTACATGCATTCATTTTTATATCCATGCATTTTCATAGCATTCATTAATAAGAAAAAGGGATTAATTTTGGTACATGTAGTGGCAGCATTTCAAACCACAACCATTTCGCATTCTTACAATACCTGTTCTCAGTCAAGAGTCATGGAAGAGAGATTAGAAAATGATGAGAAGTCAAAAAAGGACATTGAGGATCTCTTGGATAACATTGAGGCAAAGATCGAGAAGTCTCAAAATGAAATCCTTACACAACTCATTGCTTTGTTCGGAAAGTCTGACCATGGAAAGGCTAAAGTTTCTGATGAGCAATCTAATATGGATGGGTTAGATGGTAATACTCCCCACACTAGGATTCAACCTGAGGGGTCAATTCGAAAGAATGTTCACATTGCTGCAACATATGTTAACAACCCAGTCGATGTGGGTCAAAGTCTTAAGAATGAAGCCAATATTGAAGTCCCAGATTTAGATTTGATGCACGAAGTTGAGACAAGATTGAGGAAAGAGTTTGAGAAAAAGTTTGAGGAGCAACGTCTCCAAGTGGAAGAAAAAGTCAACCTGCTGCAAGCTACCGAAGACTTCGGGATTAATGCTTACGAATTTAGCCTAGTGTCCGATCTAATCATTCCACCTAAGTTCAAGGTTTCGGACTTCGAAAAGTATGACAGGACCACTTGTCCTTCTGCTCACCTAACAATGTATTATTGTAAGATGGCGATACACTTAAGAAATGAAAAGCTTCTTATTCACTGCTTTCAGGATAGCTTGACCGGGGCAGTTGACCGTTGGTACGCCCAGCTTAGTCGGGCAAATGTGAAGTCATGGAAGTAAGTCTCTAGATTTTTCATCGAGCAATACAAGCATGTGAAGGACATGGTCCCAAATAGAACTATGCTTTAGAGTCTATCTCAGGGACAAGATGAAACCATCCGACAATACTCCCAAAGGTGCAAAGATATAGTGGTTCAAGTTCAACCATCGATTTTGGAAGGAGAAATTACCCGTCTATTTGCGGACTCACTCCATGGTCCACTTTATGAGAAGATGATCAACAACATATCTTTGGGATTTGTCGATTTTTTGAGTACGGCTGAATCCATCGAGGTTGCTTTCAAGAGCAGTAAGCTTAAGACCGGAGAATATAAGCAAAAGTATCAAAAGAAGAAGGACCATGAGGTGAATTATGCTAATCAGTATAAGGATTCAAAGAATTTCACTATCTCCTCTCTCCAAACTTCATTCGGGAATGCACAAGCTTCGAATAGGAGGGACACTAGGCTCCCTAAGAAAGAACATGAGAAGGTGCCCTTTACCCCTTTGCCAATCTCATACAAGGAGATGTACTCTCAGTTGCATAAGGCGAATTTAGTTTGACACACGATCGAGAATTGTGTGGCATTCAAGAAGATTGTGCAAAACTTACTGAACAATGGGGTTTTAAAGCTTGAGTCACCGGATGTGGTAAACAATCCTCTACCCACCCATGACAAGATTTAGAGGATAGAGGTCTCATGAGCTACCAGAAGTCTTTAATGCATCTCACTTTAGATTGCTTTTTCTTAGATGCATGTTTGCATCGGTTTCCTTGCATTTCAGTTTTTCCTTTTCAAGTTTCCAATCAATCTTGCTACTTTTGGCCCGAAGTAGCAATGAATTTTTGTAAAGGCCACTTATGTTTTCCTTGTTCTTTAATTCAATGAAGAGATGCTTTTCTTAATTTTGTGTATACCCTTTTTAAAATTCTTGGATGTCTAAATGCATGTTGTGTCGACAATTCAGACACTAAGATTAATTGATGTTGTGATTACGATGTAGTATATTTTTGTTTTAGTCCGCTTTGGTCGGAAAGCGCGGGAAGTAAGACTACTACTCCTTTGATAATGTTCAATGATAAAAATGTCCCATGGAAAATGAATCTACTCGAATTTGAGAATTTCAAGAGGTAAAGAAAATAAAAAAAATGAAAGAAGAAGAAGAAGAAGAAGAAGAAGAAGAAAGAGAAAAAAAAAAGAGGTAAAAATTTTAAAACCTTCAAATGAATGAGTAATCTAATAAGTCTTGGAGTATCCTGATGGAGCTTTGGGGGAAGAACAAATCTAATAAGTAGATAGGGATCCACCAGTTCGATACCCTAGCGTCAGTGATGACTCTTTGAAGACACTGACACCATAAAACCTTAATGACTGGTGCTAACAAAAGCACATGCTTACACTTGGAATTCTCAAACTGAAGTACGAGAAAAGACAAATATGAGAATTAAAAGGAGTAATTGTCAAGCGGATCAAGCGAGTATTATAATCATAACAATGAACCAAGCGACTTTAATAGAAGTTTTCAAATATCACCATGACATTTCAGGGCAAACCATTAATCACCAAGTGTCGAGTCTTAGACACTCTTGCATTTGATATCCAAGAATTTTGTTTTCTGAATTAAGTTTTAATCTTAGAGCCTATTTTACGAGATGTTGTTTTTTTAAACTTTAACAATTCAGTTTTGTGGAAAAACTTGCTTGTATTCAAAATTATTTTTCCAAAATGCAAGGCTATTTATGTATTTTGTCATCTTTGATTAAGACCAAGAAGAGTGTGGTCATTTTATGATATGAGGTCTCCTCCAAAAATAGTTTATCTTCCCTTTTGAGATTGTTACGTGAATGTTGTTTGAAGAAGTCAGAATTTCAAGAAACAAATATTTAGGGCAAAAATTTTGGGGCATCCAGTGATGATAAGTCTTCTCCGGGGCAAGAATTAAGGAGATATCTTGGTTGAGCTAAACCCACCGTCCAAGAGATAAAAGCCTATTGATCCAAGGCAAGATCAATGATGTCCTTCAGATTTTATTTTTGGAGCTACTTTTGTCCTATGATGTTTTGGGGGCAAGTAGTTACCCTAATTTTTAAAATAGAAGAATGCTCTTTGAAAACAGTGTTACCAGAGGTCAACTTCTAAACTTAAGCCAAGTAAGAGTGATATGAATTTCTTTGACTCCATTTTGATCAGCAGAAGTCAACAATCTCTTTCTAGAAATAAAGATTTAACGAAGTTGAAAGGTTGACATATCCAAAATTTGAGGACTTATCCCCAAGAAACCAGGAAGAAAAATTCTTAAATCATACATCATTTTTAAACAAGCATACCTAGGATTAGGGGCATGCAACATATACAATCATGCATCATTTTAGTTAGGCATCCCTAGAATTAAAGGGCATACTAACGCATGCATACATACATTTTTACTTATTTCGGTAGATATTAAGAAGAAAAAGAGAAAAGGTCTTAAATATGTGGAAAAGTAAGAGAAAATCAAGATTTTGTCAGCCTACGAAGCTGCAGAAGTTGTGAGATGTTATTTGAAGAAACAAAATATCATGCTTTGAAGTCTGGATGTATTTGAAGTTATGGTGTTGAGAAGTTCCCCTTTTTGAAGATTTAAAATATTCGATGTTGTGAAGTTTAGAAGTTTCCTTTTTAAAGATCGATGTTATGAAGTTTTAAGGTGTTCTTTTCAAGAACTGATGTTGTGAAGTTTTGAGGTGTTCATTTCAAGAACCCATGTTGTGAAGTTTCGAAGTTCCCTTTTTAAGGATCAATGCTATGAAGTTTCGAGGTGTCATGTTGAAGAATGGATATTGTGAAGTTTTGAGGTGTCCTATTTGAAGAACGGATGTTGTGAAGTTTTGTATTATCTTATTTAGAGAACCGATATTATAAAGTTAGGTTTTCTTCCGTTGAAGAAGTGAAATATCCTATTTGAAGTTATGAAGTTAGGTTTTCTTACGTTGAAGAAGTGAAATATCCTATTTGAAGTTATGAAGTTAGGTTTTCTTCTGTTGAAGAAGTGAAATATCATAATCAAAGTTATGAAGTTAGGTTTTCTTCCATTGAAGAAATGAAATATCCTATTTGAAATTATGAAGTTAGGCTTTCTTCCGTTGAAGAAGTGAAATATCCTATTTGAGGTTATGAAGTTAGGTTTTCTTCCATTGAAGAATTGAAATATCCTAATCGAGGTTATGAAGTTAGGTTTTCTTGTATAGAAGAAGTGAAATATCCTACTTAGAAATAAAGATGTATTAGAGGTTACGAGGTATTAAGGTGTCCATGGAAAGTTTTAAATTTGCTCGAAGTATTAGAATGGGAAATCAAAGTTCAATTCTAAAAAAATTCTTTTGATGTGTGTAGATAGTCTCAAGTTAAAATACCGTTCGTGGCAGGCTAATCAGGGCCTCAAGGAACGAAAGGGCTATCAGAATTGCGGAGAAAGGGCTTTCAAATCAGTCTTAGAATAGGGAAGTTGGATAAAATTAGTGCTTCTCGTCTTTGCTTCATCATTGTTTTACAACGATAAGCAAAGAGGGGCAGTTGTAATCACTAATTTTATCCGGGTTCTAAACTCGGTTTTAAATTTTCGCTTCAATTTTAATAATGGGCTTTAATCCAACTATTTTATATAAAATCTAAAAAAAATTATTTATACACAAAATTTCCTATTATGGGTTTAAAGTATGCACATAAATAAATCATATTATGGTAACACCGTTTTCATGTATATATTACTATTTATAATTTTTTGTTTTCGGTTAGTTCTTTACATTCATAATCTAAAAAAATGATAATAATTTTACTATTTTCTTTTATATATATCACTTTATATTTTGAAATTCAAAAAAAAATATTTTATTTGTTTCCTTTTCGGATTCTCTTTTATTATAACTATTTGTTTTATTTTGTTTTATTATTCTTTTTATTTATTTATATTATTTATTATTATTATTATTATTATATTTATAAATTAGAATATTAAATAAAAACCAATTTGATTTTAAATATAAACCCAACTTTTAAAATAATAAAGCCCACATTTATAAATCAATTTAACAATCCAATACAAATTTAAGTCCAATAATAAATTAATAAACAATTTCATTTTAAAAAAAAAAACACAAACCCACATACATTTAATTACATCAGCAGCCCAATCGGGCCCATTTTTATCCCCAATATAATAACAAAAACCCTGATTGAGCTCTATTATCCTTGCGCAACCAATATCTGCCAGTTGGATCTAATTTTGATCCAACGACTCAGATTAAAAGAAGGAAGAATACTCCATAGCTTGCACGCGCTGACGCGCCGACCCGTCATCTCCCCACGCGTACGTGCTTTGCACTTGCGAGACTCTTTGGATGCCCAAGTGACTACTCGTCTCCTCCGATCTTCGTCGATCAGCTTCCGATGATCTTTGATCATGACTCACACAAAGAAACAAAAATATTCATGTCAGATATACCCCAAATACCAAAATTCGTACAAGATTTGTGCAAACAAAATGTCAGAATTTCTAGAAGAATTTCGACCAAATTCAGAGAACATCAGAGCCAATTCGTAGCAATTTTAGAGAGCCAAAGGACAGATTTCAGAGGCTACAAAAAAATTCCAGCAATGAATCAGAGAAACCAATTAGAATTTTAGGCTTTTTTTCCGTTTCAATTTCAAATGTAATTCGATTATAAAAACTGAAACAAAGGAAATCGGGGTTCTCCCCCACCATCCGAAATCAATACAAAGAGCAAATTTTAAGAGGTACAACCTCTGTTTTTTACTTGCATGCATCGAATCGAAAAAATATAGATCTAGGGTTTTACTTACCTTTTCGGATCGAATCTTTCCTTTTCTTTTTCCTTCGATTGACGATAAACCTTAACGCCTCTGGGCTATTGTGGTGAGCCAGTGAAAAGGGGAAACCATTTTCTTCATCCTTTTCGATTCAAACGAGAACTTTACTCTTCCATTTGGAGTTTTAAAATAGAAGAAAAGTTCGTTTTTTAGAGGGGATCGATTAAAAAGGCAAAGAAAAGGATGTTGTTTTTTATTTTGGTTTTGAAAAGTTGGTGTTTTTCACAGGTTTTCAAATCGGCGTTTTCTGGGTTTAGGGGGCTCTTTCTGGAAAATGGATGAACATGGGATAAACGTTCATCCGATTTCTGGGTTCGGATGAACATTTCAGAGAGAAAAATAGAATTTTTGTTTTCTTTCGGTTTGGAAAATAAAAGAAAGGGGGTGTTTGATTCATTTTGTGTTTTATACTTAAAATTATAAAACGTGTTTATTATGTTTTAAAACCCTTCGTCTCAACGAAACCATCCCTGTGGTCCTCCTTTCTTTACCAAGTTTTGCAATTTCGTCACTATTTCAGTCTTAATCCACTTTTCAAAAGTGGTTTATTTAGTTTTGGATCCCCCTTGTTTTGGAGTATATTTTCATGTCCTTCCTCACTTCAAAATAACATTTTGAGGACCTAAATGTTTTTAAATCTGGTCATTGTTTAAAAATAAAATTGTTTTTTTACTCATTTTGATCCTATAATTTCGTTTTCTTTTCAATCTGGTCATTTCCAGTGTTGTTTTCTTTATTTTAGTTGTTCTCAAGATTCTGTTTTTATTCAATTTAGCTCTTATTTCTTTTGTCTATTTACTTATTTATTTATTTGCATATTGTATACCTATGTTTATTTTTATTTATGCACTTTATTTTATTTTACATACATTCTTTTGTTACATTTGCATTATATTATGCCATGTTTTTATTTATTTGTTTTCATTTATTGTTCATATATGTTCATTTTGAACTTTGTGACATGTATTTTTCTTTATGCATTTTAATTTTTTATATGTATTTTGCACACACATTTGTCTTTCATTTCCATCATGTTTTATTTTGCTATGCTTTTATTTATGCTTTGTATTTATTTGTTTTGCATATATTGTTTATATTTTATTTCGCTTACCTCACACCTCGACAATTAATGAACTTAATTTCAAATATCTTTATTCGATCGTAACGGGCCCGACACCAGGTGTAATGATGACGGTGTATGTATTTACCTTCAAATAAGGATACGATAAAATTAAAATAAATTTGAATTTTAAACGACTATTAGTTTAATGCCACTTTAAATCAGAAATTCCCTAATTAGTTAAGTGATATTTTGTAAAGGTTCCAATTTTAGGCGGTTTAAAATACTAAAACCATTTTTAAATCGTAATCGACTCCCGAACCCGTTTTATTTCGAATCTCTAGTTTTTACAGTGTCTGGTCTACCAAATTGACCAGTGGCGACTTCAATCCTTTTTAAACCCTAATTTCAAAATTCCTTTTTTAAGTCATTTTCCTAAATTTTCAAACTTCCCCTTTTTGATAAATTCCCAAATTCCATTTTTTTAATCCCTAAAATTCCAATTTTTCAAAACCCTTTTCAAATTTCAACCTTTTAACCCTAATTCCCAATTCTAATCCCTAATTTCTTAAATCCCCAAATTTTTGAAACCCATGATTTCTATTTTTCAAATCCCTAACCCAAATTTCAAAATTCCTCCTTTCCAAATTAAATTTCCAATTTTTCCCCAATTCCAAAACCTAATTTTTAACCCTAATTTCTAATTTAAATTTTTAGGGCCAATTTCTAATTTTCAAATTCAAACCCTAAATTTCTAAATTTTAGACATTTCTAATTTTATTCAATTTTCAAGACTTTTTAAATTTGTTTTTTAAAAATTAGCGAGAGGGTCGCTACTACAGAATAACACTCCCCAATCTCAATTACAAAGAAATGAATTGAAATACAAGAGTTGGGAGACAAAGATTTGCAATGAAATGCTTGGAGTTGGATTGAAATGCTTGAATGTTTGCTTGAGGTTCAATAGTTGTTAATACTACTTGAAATGCTTCATTTTATACCTCCTCATCGAATTTTAATCGTTGGGGTGGTTGGGATTGTAAATAGAGACGTTAGAGCTTTATCTTCCCACCATAAATGCACCTGTGTAACCTATGGTATCGAAACATGAGCTACCTGTTTCGAAACATTACAAAAGTACAAAGAAACGTTGTGCATTTATTATAAGGGTTTCAAAACGGGTATCGATACAGGGAGTAAACTGTGACCTTTGGTATCGAAATGGGTATCGAAATGGGTTAACTAACATTTAAAGATTAACCGAATTCGAACGATCGAAAATATTTAAATCTTAGAGAGTCGTTGGGGATTTTCAAAGGTATAGAAACTGGTATCGAAACGCCTTGTCATCATTTAAAATATTTTAAATATTAAAGCATGGTTTCGATACATGGTTCGAAACATTTGTTGGAAGATTCATTCCGGTATCAGAACGTGTTTCGAAATGTGTCTTAAAACTCAAGAACATTCTTCGAAAAACAAAGGTCGGTATCGATAACAATTTGAATGGTATCGATACGCCTGGAGCAAAACACTTAGAAAAATATTTTTGATGTTCTTGGTTTGATTTAAAGTGTAATTTTTGACTTAGGGACTTAAAAATTTATTTTAAAATAGTCCTCTAACATATTTGTTATATCAAAATCAATTTTAGTTTTTCATTTATATTAAAAAACACTTAAATGTTCGGAATCTGGTAATAGACATATATAAATAAGAGTGCGATAATCTTAGGATAATCTTATGAGTTATGGTAATATTTTCAAATAATGACTATGTTGAGTAATTTGGGATATTGTTGTTTTCTCCATCAGTATCCTCGAGACAAAGGACTGTAATGAGTTGATTTCTCTAAAGAATTAAAAAAAGGTGAATACACAAAATTGTATTTATATTAGCCGAAAACTCAAGATTTAAGTCTTCTAAGATCATTCTGACCATTCAGGGATATTCATGTTAAAGGAGATAATCTTCAAACCATATTCCGCCTGTGGTGGTTCAGACGCTTACCTTTGGGTGTAGGTGCTCTAAAATAAAACCGTACGTTCAATTAAAGATTAATTCGATATCACTTTAGCTCGAAAAATCTAATATTTTTAAAGCGGTAATTAAATAAACTATCAATTTTCGGCAGTGTGGGGATGTTAATCCTTCCCTATCTGTAACCGACTCCCGAACTCCCAATTTTTCTAAATATCTGGTTTTACGGTGTCCGATCTACCTAAACGATCAATGGTGACTTAAAGTTTCAAAAAAAAATTAAACCGAAAACCCTATTCATAAGACATAAATTTTAAAACGACACGTCAAATATTTTTCAAACTCGAAAAAGAATTTAGGGACATTAGTGGATTTTTAAGATCGCTGCACACTTAATTCCAGAAAACAAGCCAACCCAAGGTTAAGTAAAACACATCAAACGGGATTTTAGTTCGATGGCTAGATTTTTCAAAGATCGTTATATTTTATTATGAATCTCTGTTTTAAATTGTCCCTAAAAATTTTGAGGCTTACTGTTTTGCTTTACGTTTGTTCTTGTGATTTTGGTTGATATTTATCTGGGACTGAAAATTTTAACGTTCAAGTATTCATTTTTGAATAAAAATAAAACCTTTTTCGAATCTGGCTTCTATATTCCCAAATATAGTTGTGATAGTTATTTACGCTCTTTGTCGCATTGAATATATTCATTATAGATATATTTGAATTACTTTAATTTCGACTCACTATAATTTTAAATTTATTATTAATAAAAATATAAGAAAACATATTTTAGAAACCTTTAATCAAGTAGTTTATAAATATATAAAATTTAATAAATTAAAATATTTAAAATAATTATATTCAAAGTTCAAAAAAATTTAAAAATTAATATTAAACATATCAAATGAAAAAGAGATAATATCTTTTTTTGTCTCGGTTGTTCCCACCCTCTTTGTGTAGGGTTTATTTTTAATCTTTTTTTTTTATTGTTTATTTCCGCTTTTTGGCCGCCTTTTTTGAATCTCTATCCTATTTTTTTTTTAAATAACACAGATTAAAGTAAGATTTGAATGAAACTTTACCAAAATTGCTATAAAAATTATCGAAATGGATAAATGACATGACTCGTAATAGAGATGATTCTCATTAATTCCAAGAGCTTAATACTCTTAGGTCGAATTTGAATACAAATATAATTGTTATTTTTGTTTCATATTATTTAAATATAATTTTCAATATCCTCGCGTATGTTAACTAATTAAATAATATTTTAAAAATTAAATAATTGTTTTTATTGATCATTAACATTCTACTCTAAATAAATTTAACTCTGAGAGATAATAATTTCATAAATAAATAGTTATTTAATTTAATCACAAAGTAATAAAAAAATTTAATTTGATCTTCAATTTTAATCATAATTTAAATTAAATATTAGTTCAATTAAAAATATAATAATTATATAATTTATTTTAATGGTTCACATTGGACTCTTTTAGTTGATATTCATGTTTCTGATCTATTTTGACATAATTTTAAGATTCTTAAAATAAATTTAACAAATATTTGATTTAATTCAGAAGTAAGCAAGCAACACATATACTTTAATTTTTTTTTTTTAATTTTTGAACTAAAATAATGATGTCACATGTCAAGATTTTTATCGGTAAATAAAATATTAAATATATTAATAATCGTTAGACTATTTTTAAAATATAAAATAATTATTAAATTTTAAAAATTATATTATAAATATTAATTTTAATTTTGTTATAGATATTAATTTTAATTAATTACAAGATATGATTGTTACAAAATTTTATATAAAAAATATATTTGATTTTTAATATTCACCCATCTAATCAATTTAAATATTAATAAATCAATTAAATATACAAATATAAAAAATTAAATATTATATTAATCAAATATGATATTAATAAAATTTTTGTAATTGTAAAAATTAATTTTTAAATATTATATTAAACAATAATTTTATTATAAAATAATTATCACAATTAATAATGGTTAATTGTTCAATAATCATTTTGTAATATAAATTGAAATTTAATATTTATTATATAACTTTTAAAAATATGAGGATTAATTTATATTATATAGTTTTACACATGTAGTTTACAAATTTAATAGTTTATTGATTATTTCATATTTTTAAAAATAATTTTTAATGATTACTATTTTATAATTGAAAAAAAATGAGCTAAACAAATATAGAGATAGAGAAAACATGAAAAATCTTAACCATTAGATAACCAAAATAAAAATAAAATAATTTGGTGGTTAGTGATGTAGTTTACACATTTTATTCTTGTACACATCTTATGTGTCGTAGAAATCCATTAAAAAAGATATGCAACTTGAGGGTGAGCTTTGAAGAGTAATTTTCTTTTTGGCCTATAGTTTTGGAGAGTTGAGTGCAGCACCTATAGGCTAGAGCTGGACAAATAAACAGTGGAAGCAATCACTAACCAAGTTGGAATTTCTTCTTTTGGTTTAAAGCCCGGCTTTAGGATCGTCGGCAGCCGCTGCTACAACTCCCATACCACCAATACCAGCTGTGGCACCCAGTTTGCCATGGTTACCTGATGCATTAAAAGCAACTTTATCACCATTCAAATCCAGCACTAGTTCATCCATCTTCCGGAACTGATATGGCCATCGTGCATTGTAAAGGAACTGACGGAGATCGAAACGGTTATCCTCTGGTGAATAACTCTGCAGGAAGGGATACACAGAGAACATATCAGGCGTTAAGTCGGGAGAACAAATTATCAACGACGTCTGATGTTTACATACCTCGGCATGATATGAAGGAGTCAATACAGTCATTTTGTGTCGGTTAATGGAATAGTACTTGAAGAAGTGTTTTACTTTATCAGACACCTCTGATGGAGTTAATGTTGCACCCCATTTATAGCAAAGATTCTGCAACAAAGAAGACAGTACCAGAAAATGACTCCGATGTCGAATGTGTCAACTTGTAGATTAGAACATTGGATGCTATCTAGTCATAGAGTAAGGAGTTAAACAATAGAACCTTGAACATAGATACTGGACCACAGCGGAAAACTTTACGCAGCCTCCCATAGACCAATAGCTCTTCGTATGTCATTCCCATGTCCACTTCATCCAGCTGTATAATGTATAGTGTAGAATTAAATCTTCTGTATTTCAAACTTAATTTTGATGATCTTAGTAAAAGAAAAAGAAAGTTTGATAGATAAATAGACAGAAACATTAAGAATTTTAATAAAATTATCAAGGTCCAGAGACACGATACCTGGCTGTAGTTGGAACGAATAGGCTCCAACTCAGCAGTAGGTGGAGCGGCTTCAATTTCTGCCAAGGATGAGTAACCAAGATGGTTGGCAGCCCATCGCAAAAATGTCCGGAGATCCTGCTTGCTAATACTACCAATTGGGTTTATATCTGCTGCACTACAGTCATACTGGAAAATGATATTAAAAATAAATTCCTGTCAAAACTCCATTTTTATGCATACACTGTGAGAGAATGCATAGAATTGTTGGCCGAGCTAACTATTAAATAGAATGACATGAATAAAACCCTAATTATACATACCATTATACCTAATTACAAGGAAAAGAATATAAAAAGGTTTAGTATAGACCTTTGTAAGGTAACCACGTAACGCTTCATCTACATTGGAGCTACCTAAAACAAGATAAAATCCTTTTTTGTTGTGAACCCAGGGTAACAGTGATGCTAACATAAACGCTAGCACCATTCTTATTCGAGCTTGAATGTTCTGCAATCCCAAATTCTCAACATTGGATCCCCCGTCAACCTGCAAAACGGAAAACCATTTCACCCACACATTATATTTCAAGAAGAGAAACATAAGGCATTTCCAAGGGCTGATGTTGGCAATAATCTTTATAAACTCTTAATAGTTAGTTTGAGCTTAAGATACCATTGAGCGGATATGTTATCTGCTGGGACAGTTGACCCTATAGAGAAAATTAGAAAACAACTTGTCATAGCAAAGTTAACCTTATAACGCGGTCTTTTTCCAGTAAGTGTCTGGAACAAGGATAGCAGAGATGAAACAACACCATCTATGCAAACATCAAGATGCCATGAACCAATCTCATCTGCTAATACTTTAGCCCGCATTTTTGTGGCTTCAGAACTGCAATGAAAGTAACGTTCTGAAAATTATAAAGGAACATTTCAAGAATGTAAATCTGAAACAGAAAATATCTTCCTCAAATAGAATGATCAACTTGAACTGAAAAGAACGGTGTTTAGCTGATATTTAATACAAGTTGAAACATCCAATTTCCAAACGAACTCAAAATTTTCAAGGAATTTGAAAAAACATTTTAGGATGTGCTTTTCTTGACAGCAAACATGTAGATGGAAGGCTCTCCTTCACTTTCTAGTAAAATCAATAAATCAATCTGAAGACATATTTCTTGAAAAGAAACCATAAAGGAGAGTTAGAAGAACTATGTAAGTTAAATATCAATAATTCATACAGGATAAAAAATTTTATTGCACACTCTAATGCTATTTTCCCTCGGTAGTGTCAGTACTAGTAATACTTTTGTTAGCAGTCAGCACAACAAAGTCTAGACATTCATAACCAGCTCGAAGAAATAGAAGCTATGGATGTATGCGGTGACCTGACCTGTTTTCAGAACCCATGTAGACTGTATAGAATATACGTTTTCCAAATTCCTTGCTGTCAGTTGGAAAATTCCCATCAGTGTAATTGCCGATCCGTATTGCATCAGCTTTAACTTGTTCGTCTCCTTTTGCAATTTCTGAGACACAGTATGCATGCATAAAATTAAGTATGGATAGAAAATATGCTAAAGAAGTCTCATTGATAAGGGTTTTAGTGACAGGAAGGGTTTCTTGAGGAAATGAAGTTCTCATTTCTCATATCCTATATAAAAGCAGAAAAGAAGCAGCCTTAGTCGGCAGCAGAATACCATTAAATCATAAACTAACCTTTGACAACAAGTTGGCACATGCATCCAACTATAGCAGCCACAGAGGAACTGTCTGCTCCACCAGAAAGAGGAAGCAAAAAACCAGAAGCTCCGCTTCTTCTTAAATAGTCCCATAGCCAACAACCAGGACCAAATGCTATTTCTTCCTCAGGAGAATGATACATGATCTGCAATTCATAAAATAGCGCAATTCGGTAATAAGCAATCTCAAATCCTAAGAAACATTCTATGTTCACAACAATGTTTTCTGACCAAGAACGAACCTTCTGTGGACTGGAAAGTAACATTTTCAAGTTAAAAGGTTGGCAAATATTGTAAGGCACAGATACAGATGAGACTTTGGTTTTGCAACTTGCTTGTTCTTGAAAACTACTTATAGATCCTCTTAAACTAGCTACCTGTCATTAAAAGGAAATGCAAAAATTAAAATATAATATTTTATATACAGAACAACCGGAAAATACGGAGAAAACCCTAACTTGCCATCAATTTGCATCAATAGAATCTTCTTTTTGTGACTATTAGGAATTAATAGTAGTTTTGTCTTCAGTAATTGCCTTCATATCATTTACTTATCAGACTTCTTCTGGAATAAATTCTCATGATAGAAAATCATCTTTGTTTTTTCTTTTATGCATGAAACCTTAATATAACATAATAGATTAATAGCATTCAATCTTCAAAAAAGAATACTTTCTAAATACACAACGAACATAAATATAATGAATGAGAGCAAATTTATACCATACCGCATCTAAATCTACTTCAGCAGCCACAACCTCAACATCCTTCAAGGAGAACTGCGAGCCTTGAGCAACAACCTCTCCATTCACAACAACACAGGAACACCCATCTGAAATAATAAATTTCTTCTCAACAAACCAAACAATATTTTTGCGTAAAAGACTGCACTAAGTGCGGCACACCTTCTATTGAAGCAGATGAGGTAAGATAAAACCAAAGCAAGGTTACTATTTAAATCATATTGCTGAAGAAGATATGCTGAAATCTAGAGTAAAGTACCATGACATATAAAGTGGCAATAATAAAAAAATTTAAACAGTAAACTGTAGTAGCATGGCATTTACCATAATACAACCGAGCACCATCACAGCCCTGGTGGTTACTGTACATGTAAACCCCTCCACGAGTATGAGTAGCACCTATAAAAGCCCGAAGTCGAAGGTCTAACTTTCTCAATTGGTGGTGACTCCCACTGGCATTCAAGAAAACTTCAACCCCATTTAATGCAAGCTCGATATGAGGAGGATTGGGAGCAAAAAGCTCTTCACAAATTTCAGCCGCAACAGCTCTAACAAGGGAGAAAAGAGGTTAAAATATTAGCATTTCATCAAGAAACCATGACAAAGTTTTCATATTTAGCTCAATGTAACCTATTCGCAAACTAATATACGTGTGCATCATTACATACTGAAGATATGATG
Source organism: Abelmoschus esculentus (assembly GCA_035048815.1). Taxonomy (NCBI): domain Eukaryota; kingdom Viridiplantae; phylum Streptophyta; class Magnoliopsida; order Malvales; family Malvaceae; genus Abelmoschus; species Abelmoschus esculentus. Next base: position 13,134,320 of record JAUCBN010000040.1, read on the forward strand.
ATAAGTCGGATAAGTGAATCATCCCTAATCAATATCCAGCTAAGACATCATTATGAGCTAACAGCAGAATCAACAATGTTAAGCTTACGTGTCCAAAAATTGAATGTATCCATAACCAAAAGGCACTGATGTCTGTGATAAAGCCTCAGAGATTTCAAGTGGGAGCTGAAATTCTACAAGCTGGTCCTTTTGCTTCCATGTGGTAAACCAGCGAAGCTCCCTGTAGTTCCCATCATTTGCAAGCCACATCTTTGGTCGTATCATGACAATTTTTCGGTTAAAACACAAAACTTGACAATTATAACGCTCTGATCCTTTAATTATCGGCATTCCTATGCTGCACAATATGCCATCCGTTAGATCACCAAGTAGTATTTCTTTCAAGCACTCCCACCTGCAAACAAACAGTCCCCAGTGTCATTCCAGAAAAGAGTAGTAATTTGTTTAAGTCAATCAACAAATCATCATCCATAACAGCAAAAAAGGGTTACCTTCCTAATTCAAAATACCCAAATGTTTCAGTTTACATACACTAAATTTAGCAGGAAAAAAAGAAGCTAAAATCATACGCTGGCACCATTATAAAGAAGTAATTACATTAATTTCAATTCTAATAACTACTTTCAGAAGAAGAAAAATCTAATAACCAACAAACGACAGATTATCCTTGTTATAAGAACATCACAAATCAAAGTAAAGCACCACGAAGATTTTGGGGGAAAGGAGGAAACTTACGCGTGATTGACTGTATCGAGTTCCAAGAAATGATCTTCACAGCCATAGCCAGTGATTTCAAGCTCAGGTCCAAGCCTGATGACAGCACCCGCTTCTTTGGCCCTTTTTATTGATTCCTTAATGTTCTTCAAATTGCAATCAAAATCCATCGCCCATTGGTTCAAATTACAGGTGGCCACTTTCAAAAGCCTCATCTTCGAAGAAATCTCTTCAAAACAATTAGAACACCAAAAAAATCAGTTCACTCAAAAGCACACAATTCTATAAGCAAGGAAGAACAGCAGACGGCGAACACAAAATACAAAGCGGGTGTTCCGATATGGTACAGAGAAATGGCGGCCTTGTGTTTAGCATCAGATTCGGCTTTATATATACTATTGAGTTGAAGGAAACTCAGACTCTAAATTCGAGTTAACGGGTCCCAGGCTGTAGGACCTTGGACGGGTTAAAATGATTTTTCGGTTTTGACTTATGAGTTTGACACGTAAGTTGGAACATTCGTTTGACGCGTGGTAACGAGGATACATTTTTTTTTTCTTCTTCCATTTTTGGTGCTATTTACTAAAATTTAGTTATGCAAGTTTGTATTTTCTTAGACTTTTTAACGTCAGATACCTTAAAAATACCTTAAAATAAAGTTAAAAAAAATGTAATCAAAATTTTTATAAAAATTTTAAAATTTTATTATTGATTTTTTATATATATCGAAATTTTTATATTTTCTTTAAAAAAATTGATATATACCAAAATTTTTATACTTTCGAAAATTTTATATTTTTTTATCCGAAAATCAATATATATCAAAATTCGTATATATTTTTAAGAAATTCAATATATACTAAAATTTTTATATTTTTTATAAGAAATTCTATGTAAACCGAAAAACTGATACCGAAATTTTTATATATTTTTTAAGAATTTCTATTACGCCTCACTTTAAAGCATCTTACCCTAGAACTTTTCAATTTTCTTTTTGTCCAACCCAATTTTTGTTTGTACATGCCTTTGACATGTTTTACTCATATATTATCTTAAGAGGGTGTTTGATTCACGAAATATAAAGTTAATTTAAAAAAAAAACTATTAAAATGTAACATTACGTGATATATTAGCTAAATGAATGCTAATTTAGAAATGAATGTCGATTAAAAGCATTAAAAATAAACATACATGGACCTATTTGAAAAACTAAAGTTTTAACCTAAAAAGATTTAAATTATAAAAAATATAATTAATAATGTATTTTTAACTAAATAATTCTAATACTAATTCTAAGTTCATTATGGAATTAAAAAATTAAAAAAATTTAATTAATATTAAAAATTGCATCCAAATAAATCATGGACAAAATTTTAAAAAGAATTAATATGAAATTGTGATCTAATTAGACTAAGGCTAAAAAATTATAATTTTATGAAATTTATCTTGAATATTAATGATTAGTTTTCTAACACCTCAACTTGGTCTGGATATCTACCAACTCAAACGAGTTATACGAGGATTATCGAAACCAACTCGTAAAGTTCACCTTGATAAATGATCCTATTTTTTTATTTTATCTTGTCTAGATGCTTTAATATGTCCTATGTGTTTATACACACATCGGCTAAAGTTGCAAACGAAACAAAACATGATTACTTTAACTCCCGGGTTCTTGGGCTTAGAAGTTTTGGTGGTTCGGTTTAGCGGTCTAGCTTAGTTTTGTGTCGGGTTAGCTCAAAGAGGTCTCGGAAATTGATAAAAATTTGGGGAAAATTTCTAAAATCATTTTTAAATATGATAAGATTGTAAATGGAATCAATTTTGGAAAAAAATGAGATTTTAAGGTGATATTTTCGCATAGTGACTAAAATGTAAAATTTCAAAACTGGGTTTTGTGGTTAAATTACAAAGATCAAATTCTTAGAATCTTTAGGGAGCTATTTTACCAGATTTGGTGGTCTCTCCTTCCTTTTTAAAAAAAATTAAACATGTGTTTTAAATGTTTTAATAAGGATCATTAAATAATAAGAGGTGGTTATTTAGTTTTAATCAACCATTTCACTTTTCTCTCAACATTTTTTCTTATTTTCGTTCTTAACCAAACATCATCAATTTCAGAGGTGAGAACCTTTCTTTTTCATCAATATTTGGCTTCTAATTACTTCTACAACTAATTTCTATAAAACCTCATTTAATTTTTATGATTTCTTAGCTTTAATCACTCAAATTGAAGGGGAGATCTCTCAATAGAGGTAAGGTTCGTGAATCTCCTCTATTGTTAAGTTCTTTAATGAAATTCCCAAGTATTTGATCTTTTTATGTGGTTTCTAATTAGTTTTAATGAATTCTTATTGAATTTCTTGAATTTTGGAGTGAAAATGTGGAAATCTTGAACCAATTCGTTAGGGATCAGATCTTAGTGATTTTGTATTATTTTTAATCTTGTTTTGAAAGTGTAAAGATTTTTTTTTGAGGTTTTGATTGGTAGGAACCCGAAACTAGGTTTGATGCTAATGTTTAGGGATGAAATTTGTGGGTTTTTGGATTGGTATTGGGGTTGGTTGTGTTATAATGTGTAACAGGGGTTTGAGGTGAGTTTTAGTAGTGTTGTGGTATGTTTTTGGTGACAATTTTGTTGGGTGAGGGTTGGAGATCACTGAAGGTGATTTCACTTAAGTTTTCGGTAAATTTCGGTTATGAGTAGATGAAATTTTTATAGGCTTGTTGGGCTAAACGTGTAGCTGAGGATGTGAATGCTTAGATGTGCATTAATCCTCTGTTTTGATGTGGTTTGGAAAGGGGAGATTTGTAACACCCCTATCCCGATTTAGGAGATATGGAGTGTTACTCATGCTTTCTGTTCAGTTGATCGATTGATAAAGTTGGTCAAGAGGGGGGGTGAATTGGCTATTTAAAAAATTGATGGAAGATTTTTCGGTAAAATGATGAAAAATTGAGACACAAGATTTATAGTGGTTCAAGCTTTAAAACAAGCTATACATCCACTACCTTAGCTCCCACTTAGGATTTTGAAACCAATTCACTAAAGATTTCGATTTTTTTCTCGGTTCAAGGGATAACCGTTACAATTCGAATTAATTCTTCTACCCAAGAATTGATTCAACCTTACAAGAATAAAATTGAAGAAATAAAGGCACGAAAGTTTCTCTCAACAGAAATAAATGCCCTAAATACAGAATAACTCTCCCCAAACTCAATTACAAAGAATCGAAATGAAATTACAAGAGTTGGGAGTCAAGATATGCAATAAAGTGATTTGGAGTTGGATTTGTGTGCTTGGATGTTGCTTGAGGTTCAATAGTTGTTAATGTTGCTCAAAATGCTTCAATTTATACCTTCTCATTGATTTCTAACCTTTGGGGTTGTTGGAGATGTAAATATAGACGTTGGAGCTTTCTCTTTCCATCATAAATGCACTCTGCAAGAACTGGTATCGAAACACGGGCTACCTGTTTCGAAACAAACCATAAATAGAATTAGACGTTGTGCATTTATTAAAGGGCGTATCGAAACGGGTATCGATACTTGAAGTAAACTGTGAGGTTTGGTATCGATACGGGTATCGAAACGGAATAACCACCATTTAAAGTTTTAACTACCACCAACGATCAACTCATTTAATGATTAAAAGAGTCGTTGGGGATTTGGGGGTATCGATATTGGTATTGAAAAACTAAGCCAAATTTTAAATTAATTTTAAAACAATTAAAAACTCAAGGCATGGTTCGATACTGGGATCGAAACATTTGTTGGCAGTAAGGTTTCGGTATCGAAATGGGTATCGATACTTGTTCTTGGTCTCAAGAACATTCTTTGAAAAACAAAGGGCGATATCGATACCTGGTCTAGTGATATCGATACGGTCGTATAAAAACACTTAGAAAAATTATTTCAAAGTTCTTGGTTTGACTTGAATCTTAATTTTGACTTAGTAACTTAAAATTTTATTACAAAATAAGTCCTTTAACTTAATTGTTATATCAAAATCAATTTTAGTTTTACAATCTCCCTCTTTTTGATATAACAAAACCAACATAAATTTTTAAGTTTAAAAGCTTTGAATTTTTTTTAAAAACTCCCCCTAAATAGTTGCATAGCTTTAAAAGTGGTATTCTCCCCCTTAGGAATAACTTAAAAAGAATATAACATATTTCTTCTCCCCTTTTTTGTTAGATCAAAATCAATACAATAATAAGGCATAAGAGAATTTAAGCATAAGATCAAACATTAATAAAGATCAAATAAGCATAACATTAATAATCCAAATCTAACATAAGGTTCAAAGCATAACATTCAAATACCATAGGTTCATATTGTTCTATCCTGAATGAAAATGCAACATAATACTTAGAAAAACATAACTAGTCCTAAAAAGCCATAGCAAAGACAAAGCAAAATAGCTAAGCTAAAGATCATTCATCTCCGTCACCATCACCTTCACCATCCTCATCATCTTCCTCGTCGTCCTCATCATCTCTATTTGAGGTAGCTTGTACATGCCGGAGAGCTTCGAGCGAGACACGAATCGAAAGATTTTGATTCTCCAAACTCGTCAACCTCGTATCCATAGCATCGAAACGAGAGTCGAAGTGAGTGTTGCGAGCATCAAAACGAGTATCCAAGCTATCAAAGCGAGCATCCAAACTAGCAAACCGAGTATCCAAGCTATTAAACCTTGAAGTAGGAAAGTCCATCAACTTGGTATTTGGAGCAACTTTTATGATAGGCTTCGGATCAATTGGAGGAGGAGGAGGAGCACCAAGAACCAATTCACCATTTAAATATTGAAAATGGGAACGTTTAAGAGAGGTTTCACCGTAGGTTCTTTGACAGACTCCACTTTGTCATAAGAACAATCAATTCCCAAATGCACAAAAATAGTACTAAGGACACATGCATAAGGAAAAGATTTGACCAAGGGAGTGGCACGGTGCTTGATATGCCAAACAATATCGGAGAAAACTATTTGGGCAAGGTTTGGACGATCGGATTGACGAAAACATTTGAGCCAAAAACTATCAACTTGACGTATCCAAGAATACTTACCATTTGATGGACGAATCCACCAAGAGATGATAAGATGCAAAAAGCGATCATGTACATCAAGTCCAATAACCGATCCAGTGAAACTGCCAAGAGAATCCTTATCATCAATGCCCTCATCCTCAAGGCCGAAAACATCAACAAAGGTGTCGACATCGATTCTAAAAGTACAACCCATGAGGTAGGATTCTATGGCGACCACTTTACTCCTATCCTTGGAAAGAATGCAAGAGGCATTAGCATAGAAAAGGAGTACAAGAGTGGGATAATACTTGCCGATAGATGTGAGAAAGGTCATGAACTTTCAATCTTGTAAAAGACGAAGATATTGGAATTGAAACTTGGTGGAGTTCATGAATTGCACATCCACGCAATGTTCCTTCTTAAGCGGGAGATGGCGAAATTGTTGAAATTTTTTAACTTGACCATGAACATCCAAGCTCCTTTCGAAAATCAAATGGACGTCGGCTTTAGGAGCACGAAAGGATGAAGAACTACACCCCTCGGTGCGTTGACGTTTCTTTGGTGCCATAATCTAAGAATTTAACAAATTGGATTAGTTTTAGGCACTTAAAACATATATGCTCTATAAACCTAATTCAATCCTATTAATCAATAATTCAAGGGTTTAGAAATTTTGAAAAAGAATTGAAAAACCAATGAAAACCAATACGATGAAAATAATTTATATTCGAATGAAAAAAATTTGATTTTGAAAAAGTTTTTGTAGGATTATGAAAACCTATACAATAAACATGCATAATATGTTCAAAATCTAAATTTTAACATACTAAAAATCAACAAAAATAAGGGTTTTTCGAAAATTACCTTGAGTATTGATTAGGATGAATTAAGAGGTTTTGAAGCACCAATTCTTGATATAGCCTTGGCTTTGATGTGTTGATGAAAAACCCTCAAGAAAATCGTTTGATTTTGTGGTGAAAAGTGAAGAATTGAGAGGTTTTTATAGAAGGTTTTTGGCTAGGGTTAGAGAGGAAGAGTTTGGGTATGTTTTAATTGGGTAAAAATTAGGTTTGAATGAATTTTAAAGCATTCTGCCGCCGCGCGTTTTGGTACGCCCTTATAGGTGTTTCGAAACAGTTGTATCGATACCTGTATCGAAACCTAAGTATCGATACCAGGTTCGATACCAAACCTACCCAGAAACTTCCCAGATGAACACGAAGAACAGGTATCGAAACCGACCTCACCTATTTCGATACCTCTTAGCTAGGCATTGCATTTTAGGCTTCTACAGTTCTAGAAATGAGTCTCTAAAGTCCCTAGAAGCATGCATATGATGTTATGATATGATTAAAATGCATGAAAAAGTTCATACTTTCCCTAGCAACATGCATAGAAGCAACAAGATGCAAAATAACATAGGCATGATTTCAACCAAGATTCAAGCATAATTTTGCACAAAAATAACACATAAGAGTTCAAGAAAGGCTAGTTAGGCCTAACTTTCTCCTAAGGGTCCAAAAACGCTCTTTGTCTAAAGGTTTGGTAAAAATGTCCGCTAATTGATTTAAGGTGTCAACAAACTCTAGAACAACATCATTTTTAGACACATGATCTCTAATAAAGTAATGTCTAATTTCTATGTATTTGGTTCTAGAATATTGAATAGGGTTCTTAGTAAGACATATGGCACTAGTATTATCACATTTTAGAGGTATAGTTTCAACCTTAATGCCATAATCTAAGAGTTGTTTCATCCAAAACACTTAAGCATAATAACTCCCTAAGGATATGTACTCCGCTTCGGTGGTAGATAAAGCTACACTATTTTGTTTCTTAAAGAACCAAGATATGAGCATACTACCTAGGAATTGACATGTTCCAGAAGTACTTTTCCTATCTATCTTACAACCTCCATAATCTGCATCCGAATAAGCATGAAGATTAAAGGAAGAGTCTTTAGGATACCAAAGACCTAAACAAGGTATGTCTCTAAGGTACTTAAAAATTCTCTTAATGGCTACTAAGTGTGATTCTCTAGGACTAGCTTGGAACCTAGAACAGAAGCAAACACTAAACATAATATCCGGTCTACTTACGGTAAGGTAAAGAAAAGAACCTATCATGGATCTATACAATTTAGAATCAACACACTTACCTCCTTCATCCTTGTTAAGCTTAGTTGATGAGCTCATAGGAATGACTTGAGGTTTCACATTCTCCAAGCCAAACTTCTTGAGCATATCTTTGACATACTTTGCTTGATTGATGAAGGTACCATCTTTCCTTTGCTTGATTTGGAGTCCCAAAAAGAATGAGAGCTCCCCCATCATGCTCATCTCGAATTCACCTTGCATTAACTTAGAAAATTCTTGACAATAACATTTATTAGTAGATCCAAAAATAATATCATCAACATAAATTTGAACTACTAAGATGTCATTTTTAAACCTTTTTATAAAAAGTGTAGTATCCACCTTTCCTTTTTCAAAACCTTTTTCAATTAAAAAGTTTGAAAGCCTTTCATACCAAGCTCTAGGAGCTTGTTTCAAACCATATAAAGCTTTTTTTAATTTAAACACATGTGTTGCGTGTCATAAGTGCGCAATTAGTGCAAGTGAACACGTCGCAAGTAATAAAGTGATCAGTATAATCGTGTATCGTCTCCACAGGGATTGGTCTACTTAATATGTCTTCTCTTTTCTTCTTGCACTATAAAGGAATAAAAGTAAAAACACAGGTGAATAGGATTTGAGTAACTAAATAATTTGAATAAAGAAAACTAAGTAAAAAGGATGTGATCTGATTAAGAGAGAGGGCAGGATCCAGTAATGTTGTATTGTGGATTTGATTGACTTGTCTCTGTCCAATGCAATTGTACATCACTGTCTCAGCAGTACTGCAGATTACTGCCTTGGCAGCAACGATACTTGTCCGCCGCGGCAATCCCTTGCTCTTAGGTGGACTCTATCAACGTCCGGCAAAGTGTCCTTTGATGATTCCGCTTATCCCTAAGTCGAAGTACTGTTGGTGATCAATCCTTGATGATACCTCCCGGCGTGAATCAATTATAATCATCAACCAATCCCACACTTCTTTTAGTCGCTAAAACACTTAACATATCCCTTGGCCGAGTTAGTATTTCGCGATTGAAATACCGTACTTATCCCTTTCGTGAATCTAACTCTCCCGAGTCTAGATAAATAGATTACTTACAAACTTCTCTCCCGAGCTTGAATGCAAGAACAAAGAATGACAAAAGATAAGCAAACCTTGATAGTTTTATTGCATTGAAACAAAGAACAAAGTACAATCTCCTCTCACAAGTACTCGACAACCTTCACCTAAACCCTAAGAAAACTTAGAACATAATTTGAGAGAAAGAAAACAATGAGTCTTAGGGTGAACTCTCTAAGAATCGGCTCCCCTATTCCCTTAGACGGCTAGGTCTTATATAGGCTTGGCCTAGGGCAAACCTTTCCTAAGTAGAATATAACTTGGAGTAGGGAACAAGTCATGTACATAAATAAAATATTTCCAAGTTTATTTCAACTAAGAAGCTTTCCCGCGTGGCCTTGTCTTGGGCTTTTTCTCGTGCTAACCAGCTTCGATCCATGTGCTGCATGTCCAGAAACGTTCCTTGTATTTTTCTCTTCCAATCGCCTATAGTATCGCTTCCTGTCTTTCTGCTGCTGCCTCGGCATCAGGTCCTGCCTCGGCCATGTTGCTGCCGCGGCAATAGTTTATCCTACACAGATGTAAAAATACAGTAAAACTTGCATTTTCTATAAATATCATCTTTATAAGCATAACTTTTAAATATATCATATTAAGTATATGCATTGGTCCGAGTGGGTGTAAATTTAGATGCTTAATGCCCAGAAAATATGTAAAAAGTGATAGTGAGTTGTGCACTTATCACACCCATAAACTCAAACTATTGCTTGTCCTCAAGCAATGCAAACCATCAATTTGCCAAACTCTATTCTCTCTTGGTCTCATGTTTCCATCTATTCTCCCCACCATAACTATGCCTTTTCTTTAGACTTAACCTTTCGGCTACCCAAAGGTTTACCTAAAAACAAACTATAAGATTTGGTGAGTGTGTGCGTTTTTGTGGACAAGTTTGATTAAAGGCTTTCTTAGATAAACTCTAAGTTCAAGATAAATAGATTTTGGTTAAGTGTTCTCTTCTTTTCTAAACCACCAATTCTTGAGCCAATTTCGGGCACCTCAAGGATTGTGTTTTTCTCATCACTAATTTCTTCTTTATTTTTGATATTCCTTGTAGCATACTAGAGCCAATTTCGGGCACCTCTAGCATGAAGAAGAGTAATTCCTAGAGCCGGTGATAGGCACCTCTAGTCACTTGTCCCAAAAATCTAAGTCTTTATCACCTAAGTTCATTAAAAGAATTCCTATAATCCAACAAGTCCCAAAAGTGTTTAAAATTTATCTTATAGTAAGTTTCTAAGTTTTCATCCTTAAGTATCCTAAGGTTAAACCTTCTTAACAGGACCTAACCATGGTAAGGAGAAAGATTTCTATAGCGTTAAAGAATAAACTAAGGCAATACTGATGATAGGCAATGCAAAAGTATAGGCAATTTATTCAAGTAAGGCGGGGAGCATAAAAAATTTAAATTTTTTTTTCACTTAAATACTCCTTTTTCTTGACAAGGCCTCGGTAGTAGATTGCCTCGGCAGTGGCTCTACACCCCCAAACTCGAACCAAGCATTGTCCTTAATGCTTTATATTAGAAGGAAATTGCGGACAACAATTTTATGAAAGGAAAGAAGCAACATATAAGGAGACAAACAACAAATAATATTGAATATAAAAAAATTTAAAGGGACTCCGAAGAGCTGCTTGTAACAATTTTTCTTCAGGGTCGTGCTGCTGATTGCTTCGTTCTGGGTGAGGGCGATGGTTGAGTTTTTGCCTGCCGGGGCGGTTGGACTTTTGTTGGTGGTGTCCGTTGCATTGGAGCATCCACTTCTTCACCTTCTTTCTCATCGGCAATCTCCTCGGTGATCATGATGTCCGTTCCACCTTCATTTGCTGCAGCTGCCTCGGCATGGTGTGTACTAGGTCCGACAATGGTTGAGCTTTGGTGAAAATAGGCATCTATCTCAGCTGATAGACTACCCATGATGATGGGGGATCGTGGTGGAGTGCTGAATACTGCCCTCCTCTTTGATGGTCTTCTGCTGGCAGATGATGCTACGGTAGAGTCTGCTTCCCTAGATGGTCCGGCAGCATGAAATTGTGGTTGAGGGCCAGCGTGGAAGAACGGTCTCGGTCCTCCTGGAGCTGGTGTAGTCTCTGTATAGGGTGCAACTGTGACAAACATGTTGCTTGGAAATTCTAGAAATTACACCCCTTGGTCTGGAAAGGCATGGAGCATCATTTGGGCAAGTGTGCCGTTAAAGTCTCTTTGATACTCCATGTATCTCTATTGCCTAAGATCCATCGCTGCCATCCTTTGAAGTATCTCCTGGTACGGGTCTACTGCGGTAGTGGTGTGGGCAGTGTCTGGCATGTCTGTCGTGTATTGGGCGCTAGCAGCAGTATCAGCAGTGAACTGCTGGGGCGTTGCCTGGACAGGTTCTGCTTGTGTGATCTGCATGATTTTGTGGCAAAATTCTCTTGTCCACCCTCTCCTATAGGCTGTAAATTCGTCTGTCTCGGCCGTAGGGACACCTGCAGCATTGCAAATACCAGTAATTAAACAAGGGAAATATAATGGTCCTCTATCCTTCTTACCGCATTCGTAAATTTCGCGTAGGATAATTTCTCCAACGTTGATGCTCCTTTTGTTGATGATTGATTGGATGAGTACCAATCTTCGACAGTGATATCCTCCATGAATTCAGACTTTACCGTGCTACCGATCCTCTATGGGCACTGGTTTCCCAAGGAGTATTCGTGTAGCAAAGGTCGTCTTTAATCAATTCATAATACTCGACAGTGATATCCTCCATGAATTCAGCATGTACATCATGATCAGGTGTGAGGCCGTAGAATTGATTGATGGTCTCGGCATCAAGCTGGACAGGCCTGCCTCGGCAGTGGACAAAAAGGGAGTCCTTGCTTGGCCCATGCGCATAGAATTCCTGCACGATGGTAGCATTTCCATGGGCAGGTTGTAGGCAAAAAAATTCCCAATCTTGATACTTGATTCTATCGAACAAATAGTGCTCGATGCCATAATTTTCTTCGTCGGAATGTTGGAATCCTTGCTCCTCCCATAACTGTCGAGCGATGAAAGACCTGTTGAAGCGGTCTTCAATATTGACTGGGGCAAAACGTTTGTAGGTGGCCATAAAGATTTTGAAAGTTGAGATTCTTGGAGATTTTCTTAAAGAAATTCTAAAAATATCAAGAAGGTTTGAGAGTAGGCACAGAGTATTGTGAGAGCAAGATTATCAAGTATTCTAAAGAAAACAAGAATGCAAGAGTGAATAGTTCAAGAGGGAGAGATTGCTTATAGAGGCCTCGACCTTGTGACCGTTTGAACCATTAGCCGTTTTGTATCCGTTAGTCTTTACTGCCGTTTCCTTTTCTGTCGCGGCATACATCTCGGCAAACTAGCCGTTACACTGTTCTGCCTGTTGGAACTGCTGCGGCTCTGACACTGTTTTCTGCCTCGGCAGAGTTCCTGCTGTGAACTATTTCTCCTTTATTCTTGCTTATTATCCTAAATAAAAATTAAACTCAAACTAGAAAAATAATTAAAGCAAAAGCAAAAATTATAAAAAGAAAATATAAACTAAACTAATCCTAATATAATAAAAAAAAGAAAGGTGAGAGATCATGTTACTGGTGGAGTGCATGCAAATGCATCTCCCAAGTTGATTCTCTCTTGCCGGCCAAAGTGACTCTGCAAATGGTGACTATTAGATTTATGTCCATCTTTGTTTTCCCGATCTTTACTACGCCCTTTATAACTGGACAGTGTGTTGTCCTATTGGTTTCCTCCATATCTGCCTTACTTTTCTTGCCAAATATTCTGCCATAAAGTATTTCCATTTTCCTGCCGAGCATACTGCCTAGGCAGTGGCTGTTGAAACAGGATATCTTTATGCATGCATCTGTGCTGTGAAGGACTTTGCACTCTTCTGCATCATCATGCCTTTTCAAATTGTGGAAGGCATTGAGTTTGACTTGTTGGTCATTGACCCTCATTGTCAACTCTCCTTTTTCCACATCAATTAGTGTTCGTCCAGTGGCAAGGAAAGGTCTCCCAAGAATGATTGGTGCATTATCATCTTCTTCACAATCAAGGACAAGAAAGTCAGTGGGAAAAATAAATTTATCAACTCTTACCAGTATGTCCTCAATTTTGCCTTCGGGTTGCACATATGATCGATCCGCAAGTTGGAGCATAACTGTTGTAGGTTTTGCCCTTCCTATTCCAAGCTTTTGAAAGACAGATTTTGGCATTAGATTGATGCTTGCTCCAAGGTCGCATAGAGCCTTACCTTCATAGTTATTACCTATTGCACAAGGTATGATAAAGCATCCAGGATCCTTCAATTTTGGTGGCATGCGATTGTGTAGCATTGCCATGCATCCTTCGGTAGCAGCCACTGTTTCAAACTCACCTAGTCTTTTTCTCTTAGACACAATGTCCTTCAAGAATTTAGCATAATTAGGCATTTGTTCAATTGCCTCTACGAATGGTAAGTTGATGTGGACTTGCTTTAAAATATCTAGAAATTTCTTGAATTGATGGTCCTGTTTTTGTTTTTTCAACCTTTATGGGAAGGGTGGTGGTGGCCTCATCTCATCCAGGGTTTCTTTAGTTTGGAACTTAATACCTGGCACCACTGGGGTTGTTGTTGTCTCGGTAGATTATTCAGGAACTGCTACGTTCTCTGCTGGGGCAGTGTTATCAAGATCAGTTTGTTCAGCGTCTAAATCCTCTTTTGCTGGGTCTATTGATGGAACTTGGCCTGCTGGAATTTCTGTCTTTTCCTTCAGTTGTAGATCACTCCTAGTAGTGATTGCTTTACACTTGTCATGGCCTATTACCTTAGTAACTTCAGTATTGCTAGGTAGTCCTCCTTTTGGTCTAGTGTTTATATTTTGAGCAAACTGTCCAACTTGAGTTTCCAATGCCTTAATTGCTGCCTCTTGGTTCTGCAACCTCATCTCAGTCCTATTTATAAACATATCTGTTCTTTTGATGAAGTTGCTATTCTCTGCCATGTATGACTCAGTTTTCATCATGAATGCTTTCAGAGAATTTTCCAAGGAACTTACAGATTGCTGCGGCTTCTGCTGCTGCGGCATTCGCTACTGGACCTGCGGCGGCGGCAGATGTTGCATTGGTTGTTGGAATCATGGGGGTTGGGTGGTTGGGTTTAAGGCATTGTTAGGATTACTCCATGAAAGGTTTGGATGCCTCTTCCATGAGGGGTTGTATGTGTTGGACATCATATTGGTTCGGTTATAGTTTCCAACATACATGCTGGCTTCTTGATTCATACAATCAGAAGAATTGTGGTTACCTCCACATAAATCACAAAAAGAATCAATCACCTTAACCTCACGGGTATTTTGTTGTAGTTGCAAATTTTGCACCATCTTGGTAAGAGAGGCCAATTGTGCTGCCACTGAATTTGATGTGTCTAACTTATTCACCGTGGCTTGGCGTCTTACTCCTCCTCGCCTAGATGTAGGGAATTGAAAGTCGTTCTTTGCGAGTTTATTCAGTATCTCAATAGCTTCCTCAGGTGCTTTGTCAAGGAGTGTTCTGTTTGCCGAGGCATCTAACATCATCCTTGTCGGGGCATTCGTGGCATTATAGAACATGGTGACTTGTGTCCATAGGGGAAATCCATACAAAAGACACTTGTGCAATAATTCTCTGTAGCGCTCCCATGCCTCGTACATAGGTTCATCATCTGCCTGTCGAAAAGAAGTGATTTTATTACGAATTCGATCATATAAATTTGTAGGATTGAAACGTGTAATGAAATCTCGGCATAATTCACTCCAAGATCCTATTGATCCTGCTGGAATGCTATTTAACCAGGCTTTGGCCCTATCCCTCTGTGAATAGGGGAATAATTTCAATCTCAAGACATCTTCATGGACTCCTTGAATTTTGAAGGAATTGCCTATCTCCATTAATGACTTGGGGTGTTGCCTGACATCTTCAGTCACAGACCCACCAAACTGTCCAATAGTATTAAGCATATTGAGCATGACAGGTTTTAGCTCAAAGTGGGCTGCTTCTATCTCCGGTGTAACGACTCCTGGGTTTAACCCATTTAAATCCTCTTCCAGGAAGTCTTTGAGTGTGAGCTGCCGCAGCCCTAGTGGCGGCGGAAGACCTCCGTTGCCGGCAGGTAAGTTTTGTCCTGTCGGATGATCTGCCATAGCTCCTTGGATTTGTTTCTTCAACCTTTGTCGTGTACGTTCGATCTCTGGGTCTAACTCGTACAAAGGGTTGGTTCGGTTGCCCTTAGTCATACACCAAGAAAAACCAAAGTAAAATACAAATTAAAAAAAATTAAAAAGCAAGAAAACAAAGAAAACAAAATTTAGTTACCAATACCCGGCAACGACGCCAAAAGCTTGTTGCGTGTCAAAAGTGCGCAATTGGTGCAAGTGGACACATCGCAAGTAATAAAGTGATCAGTATAATCGTGTATCGTCTCCACAGGGATCGGTATACTTAATATGCCTCCTTCGTCTTCTTGCTCTGTAAAAAGAAATAAAATAAAGACACAGGTAAATTTTGTTTTGATGAAACTAAATAAATTGAAATAAAGAAAATTAAGAATAAGGATGAGATTTGATTAATAGAGAGAGGGTAGGATCCAGTTGCGTTGTATTGTGGATTTGATTGACTTGTCTCTGTCCAATGCAATTGTACATCACTGCCTCGACAGTACTGCAGATTACTGCCTTGGCAGCAACGATACTTGTCCGCCGCGGCAATCCCTTGCTCTTGGGTGGACTCTATCAACGTCCGGCAAAGTGTCCTTTGATGATTCCGCTTATCCCTAAGTCAAAGTACTGTTGGTGATCAATCCTTGATGATACCTCCCGGCGTGAATCAATTATACCCACCAACCAATCTCACACTTCTTTTAGCCGCTGAAACTCTTAACATATCCCTAGGCCGAGTTAGTATTTCGCCATTGAAACACCGTACTTATTCGTGAATCTAACTCTCCCAAGTCTAGATAAATAGATTACTTACAAACTTCTCTCCCGAGCTTGAATGAAAGAACAAAGAATGGCAAAGGATAAGCAAACCTTGATAGTTTTATTGCATTGAAACAAAGAACAAAGTACAATCTCCTCTCACAAGTACTCGACAACCTTCACCTAAACCCTAAGAAAACTTAGAACATAATTTGAGAGAAAGAAAACAATGAGTCTTAGGGTGAACTCTCTAAGAATCGACTCCCTTATTCCCTTAGAAGGTTAGGTCTTATATAGACTTTGCCTAGGGCAAACCTTTCCTAAGTAGAATATAACTTGGAGTAGGGAACAAGTCATGTACATAAATAAAATATTTCCAAGTTTATTTCAACTAAGAAGCTTTCTCACGTGGCCTTGTCTTGGGCTTTTCCTCGTGCTAACCAGCTCCGATCCATGTGCTGCATGTCCAGAAACGGTCCTTGTATTTTTCTCTTCTAATCGCCTATAGTATCGCTTCCTGTTTTTCTGCTGCTGCCTCGGCATCAAGTCCTGCCTCGGCCATGTTGCTGCCGCGGCAATAGTTTATCCTGCAAAGATGTAAAAATGTAGTAAAACTTGCCTTTTCTGTAAATATCATCTTTATAAGCATAACTTCTAAATATATCATATTAAGTATATGCATTGGTCCGAGTGGGTGTAAATTTAGATGCTTAATGCCCAGAAAATATGTAAAAAGTGATAGTGAGTTGTGCACTTATCAATAACCTCTAAATATATCACATTAAGTGTATGCATTGGTCCAAGTAGGTGTAGATTTGATGATTAATGCCCATAAAAGGTGTAAAAAATGATAGTGAGTTGAGCACTTATCAACATGGTTTGGAAATTTTGGATCCTCAAAACCCGGTGGTTGTTCAACATACACTTCTTCATTTATAAAACCATTTAAAAAAGCACTTTTGACATCCATTTGAAAAAGCTTGAAATCATGATAACATGCAAATGCAAGTAACATCCTAATAGCTTCCATTCTAGCTACGGGTGCATAAGTTTCATCGAAATCTATTCCCTCTTCTTGAGTGTAACCTTGAACAACTAATCTAGCTTTATTTCTCACAATGTTACCACTCTCATCTAGTTTGTTTCTAAAGAACCATTTAGTTCCTATAGTAGATTTATTACTAGGCCTATCAACTAATGTCCATACATTACTTCTCTCAAATTGATTTAACTCTTCTTGCATAGCCAATATCAAAAAATCATCATCTAAAGCTTCATTGATATTCTTAGGATCTATGCATGAGATAAATGCAATATGGTTCATTAATCTAAGAGAAGAACGAGTAGTTACCCCCTTGGATGGATCACCCAAGATTTCACCACCTTTGGCATAGTTGAACTTTCTTGGGTAGCTCACTTCCCTTTCTTCAAGCTTTACATCTCCCAAAGCTTCTATAGGAGGATCTTGTGTTTCCTCATTAGTTGAAACCTCATCCACCTTTGATGCTTGTCCCTCATCAATGGTTTCAATGATTCCTACATCATCATCATCACAAGAATCCTTCATAGGAAGGAGGTTATCATCAAAAACCACATGTATTGACTCTTCTAAAACTAAGGTTCTTTTGTTAAAAGCTCTATAAGCCTTTGAAAGTTGAGAATATCCAAGAAAAATGGCTTCATCACTTTTTGGATCAAATTTACCTAAATTATCTTTTCCATTGTTTAAAACAAAATGCTTGCACCCAAAAGGGTGAAAATAGCTAATGTTAGGCTTTTTGGATTTTAAAATCTCATAAGGAGTTTTCTTTAAAATTGGCCTAATCATTACACGATTTATAATATAACAAGAAGTGTTTGTCGCTTTCGCTCAAAAATACTTAGGTAAATTGTTTTCATAAAGCATGGTCCTAACCATTTCTTCTAAAGTTCTATTTTTCCTCTTAAATACCTCATTTTGTTGAGGGGTGCGAGCAGCCAAAAAATTATGGCTAATCCCATTTTCATTACAAAAATTCTCAAAACCTAAATTTTGAAATTTGGTTCCATGATCACTTCTAATATGAGAAATTTTTTGATCAAGATCATTTTGAGAAATATTTGAAAATGTGATGATTTTTTCTAAGGCTTCATCTTTAGTACTTAAAAATAGAACCCAAGTGTATATAGAGTAATCATGTACAATAACAAATGCATATGATTTTCCACCCAAGCTAGTTGTCCTAATAGGTCCAAAAAGATCCATATGGATAAATTGTAATACTCTACTAGTTAAAACATCATTAATGGATTTTAAAAAAACTCTCTTTTGTTTACCTTTAGCACATGCATCACAAATCTTGTCTAAAGAGAACTTGAGCTTAGGTAAACCTCTAACTAGATTTTGGGAAACTAATTTCTCTAAAACACTTATGCTAGCATGTCCTAGTTTCTTATGCCATAACCATGCATCATTTTCATCACTAGCCACTAAGCATGCATGGGAAATGTTTATGTCATCTAAATGCACCATATAGATATTTCATATGCGATGACCTATAAGCATTGTCTTATTAGATTCTATGTCTATTATTTTGTAACCACATCTATCAAAAGATACATAAAACCCTTTATCACACAATTGACTAATGCTCAACAAATTATGTTTAAGACCATTAATAAGAAGAACATTTTCAATAAGAATAGAGGAGTGATTACCAATAGAGCCAATACCCTCAATTTGACCTTTGGAGTTGTCACTGAAGGTCACTACTCCACCACTTTTGAGCTCTAACTCCTTAAATCGTCCCTTGTCTCCGTTCGTATGCCTTGAGCATCCACTATCAACGTACCACATGTTTTGACTTGAAGCTTTGGCCTTGAAGCAATGCTCAACCTACAAACAAAGATTTAGTTTTTTATTTTTGGTACTCAAATCATTTTGGGTCCATGAGAGTTAGTTCCCAAAAGCTTGGTTCCCTTAGGAATTCAAGATGCAATAACATGAACATTTTTAGAAATAACAAGTTCCTTAGGAACCCATACACTCCTAATCTTTCTATGTCTAGTATGCCTTTGAAAACCTCTTTGTTTGTGGCTTTGAAAATTCTTCTTCACATGGTAGGGTTTTGAAGAGCTTCCTTTTTCAAAAGTTGAACTACCAACCACTTTAATTTGTTCTTTGAGTTCATTCACCACTTTGTGGTGATTCTCACTCAAGCTAGAGATAAGATTGTTTAAATCTACATTTTCTTTTTGAAAAAATTTTAAATCATCATTTAAAACAACAACCTTTTCTTCAAAATCGAAAATCGTTTATGTCAAAAAATCATTTTTCTCTTTTAAATCGGAAATAATTTTCTTGTTTTTGAAAACCGATTTCTTGAATTTCAAAACCAACTCATCATAAACATATTGTAGCTCATCATATGCGTCATATAATTCATCATAATAAAGATCGTTACAATAAGGTTCAAGGGTTACCTTAGGCTCATCAAGAGCCATGCGACAAAGATTTGTCACTTCGTTGTCCTCATCGGATGAAGACTCCTCATCACTCCATGTGGCAATATGAGCTTTTTGCTTATTCTTTCTCTTAAAACCCTTCTTCTTGTATTGAGGGCAATCAGTCCTAATGTGACCGGGCTTTTTGCATTCATAGCAAATTATTTGATCCTTCTCATCTTCCTTGCCCTTTCCTTTAAATTCTTTCTTCCTTTGGAATATTCTATTCCGGTTTGACCTCATGAGCCTTGTGAATCGTTTGGCTACCATAGCCAACTCTTCAAGCTCATCCTCTTCATTTGAATCCACCTCTTGTTGAGATGTTGAAGCTTTTAGTGCAATCCCTTGCTTTTTCCTTTCAACTTCTCTCTTTTCTAGCTTCACGTCTTCCTTCTTTTTCTCTTCTTCTCTTCCTTTCTTCATGCTCTCATGGGTGAGAAGATATCCCACAAGAGCATCAAGTTTGAGAGTCTTGAGGTCCTTTGCTTCGATGATAGCCGTTCTCTTGCTATCCCAAGACTCGGGAATAGAGTAGACGAGCTTCCTCACAAGTTTCTCCTCCGGTATGATCTCACCAAATCCCTAGAGACCATTCACAATAACAGAAAACCGATCAAACATCTTGGTGATGTCTTCATCCGACTCCATCTTGAAGTTCTCGTAGTTTAGATTGAGAAGACCTATCTTTGTTTCCTTGACATCATTGGTGCCCTCGTATGTTGTCTCCAAAGAGTCCCATACTTCTTTGACACTTGTGCAAGATGACATCTTGGAGTAGATGTCGGGACCAAGAGAAAAAAAGAGGATGTGTAGAGCTTTGTCGTTTGTGGACATCCTTCTTCTCTCTTCATCGGTCCTCTCGTTCATCTTCTTTGGCACTTGCCTATCTCCTTCTTGCTTCATTGGAATTCAAGGGTCATCTTCAATTATATCCCAAAGGACATAATCGTTGGAGTTGATGAACAACCTCATTCTATTCTTCCAATATGGGTAGTTGTCACCATTGAAGAATGGAGGCTTGGTGATGGAGCGAGACTCGTTCCAACTTCCGGAAGTAGAGGCCATTGGATTTGACTTGAAAGAATGATCAACTATTCTTGGATATTCTTTGGTGGATGTTAATCCATTCAAAGATCTAGCTCTGATACCACTTGTTGAGTTGATCGATTGATAAAGTTGGCCAAGAGGGGGTGAATTGGCTATTTAAAAAATTGATGGAAGATTTTTTGGTAAAATGATGAAAAATTGAGACACAAGATTTATAGTGGTTCAAGCTTCAAAAAAAGCTCTACATCCACTACCTTAGCTCCCACTAAGTATTTTGAAACCAATTCACTAAAGAATTCGACCTTTTTCTCGGTTTAAGGGATAACCGTTACAATTCGAATCAATTCTTCTACCCAAGAATTGATTCAACCTCACAAGAACAAAATTGAAAAAATAAAGGCACGAAAGTTCCTCTCAACAGAAATAAATGCCCCAAATACAGAATAACTCTCCCCAAACTCAATTACGAAGAATCAAAATGAAATTACAAGAGTTGGGAGTCAAGATATGCAATAAAGTGATTTGGAGTTGGATTTGTGTTCTTGGATGTTGCTTGTGGTTCAATAGTTGTTAATGCTGCTCAAAATGCTTCAATTTATACTTTCTCATTGATTTCTAACCGTTGGGGTTGTTGGAGATGTAAATATAGACGTTGGAGCTTTCTCTTTCCATCATAAATGCACTCTGCAAGAACTGGTATCGAAACAAGGGCTACCTGTTTCGAAATAGACCACAAATAGAAAGAGACATTATGCATTTATTAAAGGACGTATCGAAACGGGTATCGATACCTGAAGTAAACTGTGAGTTTTGGTATCGATATAGGTATCAAAACGGAATAACCACAATTTAAAGCTTTAACTACCACCAACGGTCAACTCATTTAATGCTTAAAAGAGCCGTTGGGGATTTTGGGGGTATCGATACTGGTATCAAAACACTAAGCCAAATTTTAAATTAATTTTAAAACAATTAAAAACTCAAGGCATGGTTCGATACTGGGATTGAAACATTTGTTGGCAGTGAGGTCTCGGTATCGAAACAGGTATCGATACTTGTTCTTGGTCTCAAGAACATTCTTTGAAAAACAAAGGGCGATATCGATAGCTGGTCTAGTGGTATCGATACACTGTATAAAAACACTTAGAAAAATTATTTTAAAGTTCTTGGTTTGACTTGAATCTTAATTTTGACTTAGTAACTTAAAAATTTATTACAAAATAAGTCCTTTAACATAATTATTATATCAAAATCAATTTTAGTTTTACACTTTCCAAACAAGGCAAGAATCAAACAAGCATACATGATATTTCAAGCCAAATTCCTTGTAATTGCATTTGAGACTTAGCCTAAATTTTGGACCCATTTTAATCTTTTAACCTCTTTGATCTTGATTACCAATGTAATTCCTTTAATTGTTTAAATTTACTAACAATTTTAGCATGTAAGTTAACATTTAAGACATAAAATCTAGATTCCCTTTGGAGTACCTATCAAAATATATAATAGAATCTTACCAAAGTGGCCAATTTGGTTTTTCTTTAAACACAAGCAAACGATTTGGTAAAACTTAAGGTCTAAGCAACCTATTAAACTAATGTGCCATTTGCCTATCAATCAAGAAAAAACCTAAATTCATTGTTTAAATCGATCTAAAACCTTATAAACATAATTAATCATCGAGACACAAGCATACAAAAATTTTGTTACACTTAACCGAATCGAATCATTCAAGACAACCTCAATTTTTATATACAAACTATTATCTAAATGCAAGACCTATCATTCATCATTTCAAGCAATTCAAACCTAATAGGATCTATACTTTGAACTAACAAAGCTATATTATAATTCTCATCAAGCAACAAGGAAATTTCTAGGCCACCAATTCATTCAAACATATATACTAACCGAGCTATAACAAAAACATTTATATGCCAAATCGATATCAACATATACAAAATTCATAGTTTCAATGCATGGCATGCTAACTATATAACTAAGCCACCAACTCTAGGAGTTACAAAATGTACAAAATGCCATACATGTCTTGCTTGATGCTTGTTTCTTGCCTCCTAGGACAACCTTAACTTAGCTCCTTGACTTTAGAACCTAATGTTTTGGGAGGAAGGAAACAAAAGAGTGATAAGTACTTTTTAGGTACTTAGTGAGGTAGTTCCTAAAACTAACCGGTTAAACATGTATTAAGCAAGTAACAAAGATAAGTAAACATTCATGTTTACAAGTCATGGCATTTAACATAGGCATAGTTTCATATCAAGCACATAAGGTTCATCATGTTTTCAATTAAAAACAAACATGAATCCACATGCTCTCATTCAAGGCTAATGAATATAGGCATATTTCCAAATTCAAAGCATACAATTCTATCATGCTTTCAAGTCATATAAGCATACACTTCAAGGACAAGTGACATTTGGTACCAATGCAACATTATATATATTAGCCCATGCTAATTCTAACTAGTCAAGTAGCATAACAAGAGGGTACCAAATGCATATTCAAGTTTTATAACTTTTTACTTATTTCGACTCCTTGGTTTTTAGTTAGGACGAAGGTAATCGGGTTACAAGTGGGTACACAAAGTACCTAGAAAGTTGATTCATATAACATCCAATAAGGTGCCCATGACACCACAAAACGGACACGAGCTACAAGTACACGAAGTACTATCAAGTCGATACACAAAGTATCTAGCAAGAAGGATTACTAACCATCCAAGACAAGTAGGTGACTTACCACCACAAGAGAGCTCAATACCCTAGGCATGCCTTTCTACCTAGGACCAACTAGCAACCAAGGATTTGTAGTTCTTATATTGTTAGTTCTTTCATATTTCAAGTATCGAACATGGCAATTCATGAAGGCAACATAAATGTACGAATAACTTACCATACGTACCTTGCAATAGCATGCTACACCATGTTTTAATCTTTCAAAGACAAACAATCATGCATTAAATCAATTCATGCAAACAAGTATATCAATGTTCATGGTATTTTCTAACATCCAAATTGACATGGCAACAAGCAAGTTTAGCAAACAATTTACTCCTACCTCTCATGATTTAGCCTAGTGATTAATTAGTCAGGTTTCATGGCAATTTAAACATAAAAGTGGTGATTGGGAACTAGTTCCCAACCCTAAGTTAAGTACACTCACAAAGACTCCAAGCTATCAAGGATTGAGGATGCAGATCCCTTTGCCCTTCTTCCTTGCAAGGTTTAGCCTTTCTTCCTTGCAAGGTCTAGCCTTTCCTCCTCTTCGTTATCGGTTTTCTTTGGATCCTCTAACATACCATACATACATAATCATTCATTAGAATGTATTAAAACCACTCAATTTAAGTGTTTATATGCACTATAAATGCAAGGTTCAAATCTGTCCTACACTAGATAATTTACCAACCCTTTACTAAAATTTGCATATCTTTTAATTCGTACATCGGATTTTCGATTACTTTATACTGTTGGAAATCATATATTTAACTATAATAATCTTTCATTTTATTACTAATCCATTTAATACAGTTTTTTTACCTAAAGACAACTTTACTTGCATTTTCGGACTACTTAGACACCTTTAATTGATTCGCTTCCAGATTATTCTATGTAACTCCAAATTGATTTCTGTTTTCCCCAAGCCTTCTAGACACATGAAATATTAATCCTACCAATTTTCAGCTTAAAATTCCAACCGTGCTTGTCACGGTGTCCGTTTAAAGTCACTGTTCTAGAATAGGATGTTATGGACAACTTGAACCACCCTTTACTAATTGGCTTATAAATTTCTCTACACAACTCCGAATGAGGTTCCGTCAATTTTAACTTAAACTAGATTTATGGGGTACTAGAATGAAAAATTTTAGCCTCTAAATCCATCTATATCAACCTATGGATGTTTTTCAAAGTTACTGCCCGTAATTATGTTTTATGGGAAGATTTATCTACACACCTTGGAGGCGTTTCGAAACCCTTAGCTCATGGTATCGAACAGGCCTTAGTCGTTTCGATACTGCTCCTAGCCATTGTTTTTTTCTTCAAATAAACGTTAGAGGTGTATCGAAACACGTATCGAAACTATTATGTCCAGAGACAAAAACGTATCAAAAAGCCTTGGGGGAGTATCGAAACACCTGGACATTTTCCTTTGAAATAAGCAATCTGTTTAGAAACACTTGGGAAGTTTATCAAAACGCCTAGAACATTTTGTGTTCTTTGGCTTCTTTAAAACATTTAAAACACGTTAACAAGTCCTTGAAAATGTCTCAACTTATTTTCAAGTTGTTTGAACATAAAATAATTTTTGAAATATTTTTAATTTAGTCTAAGACTGTTTTTCAATTATTATATCAAAACATTAGTTCTACACAATTACTCTATATTATTAAAGAAAAATAGAGAGCATAAGCAATATACTTAGTGGTGGGTTCTCAAAATAAAATGTTAACACAATACAATTCTAAAATTATTATAATCTTCAAAATCTCATGTCATATTCAATCCATTTCATGCTTTTAAAACATCTTTAAAGTAAAATATTTTTTCTCAACAAGTATCATATGTCTCATGTATTTCTCAATATAAAAAAAAAGCCTCAAGTCTTACACGTTTTACAACTAGCAATGCTTTATCAAAATATCATGTATATCATTTACACAAAGCAATCTCATGTCTACAAGCACAAAGTTTGTTATGCAAGCATTTTTAAAATTATAACTCTTGTTTAAATCTCATATATTGGTTTTCTAGTGACATCAACTAGGCTCAACCCTATCCATTAGATAACAACTACCCTATCCTTAAAATGTGTTTGGATATGCATGCATTTGATGGTTCAACACATCATGAAGGCTCACCTCGACTGGGTTGGTATTATCCCTATTGTCTGGATATGATAGAAATTACCCCTGCCACATAATAATAGAACTAACCCCTATTGTATCCCGAGAAATTTTGTCCAATGTACGAATTTTGCATACAATATAGTGCATTCACACCTTATTGATCGATTAATATATCCGAAAGTAACATAATCTCTTCACTAGTCAATATAAACATTAAAAACATGTTAACTTGTAGTTCCTAATTCATCACCACAAACCAAAGGTTACATCCCAAAATCTCATGCATAAACCATACAAATTTCTCAAAATGTCTTAGTAGTACAATGGCATTACATAAACCATTCTCATTGTATGTTTTCATGTACATTTCATAAATCTCAACCCATAATTTGATAGAAAGTAAAAAAATCAATTAAAAATATGAACATGACAACAATAAGATCATGGGATAAGCCGATTAAAGAGAGCGATTGATACTCACATACATTACTTTAAACTTTTAATAAGATGTAAAAACATTCTCACTCACCAACTTTGCTTTGCTTATTTTTTTAATCGATCTAAAGTTGTAACACGTTTCAAATAAAAAATAAGAAAATAGAGATTCAGGGAGAAAGAAATAAGAATAAAGTGTAGATTCAGAGAGATGTCATTTTTGACTATTCTTGGTAACAATAGAATGTTGTCTATACAATTTTAATTTGAGATATACTAATTCCTCTACTGAAAATTCACACTTAATTCTTTTTTTTTGTCTGCTTGAATCTTCATTTGGTCTTATGCCCTCTTCAAATGAAATTTGAGCGCTTGTAACATATCTTCTTTTTTCCTTAGTGTTTTGTTTACTGATTCCACAAATGAGTCTCCCACAATATATGGGATATGAAAAGAATGGACATATCCATATAATGCTTCAAAAGGGGAAGTCTGAATAGTTGTATGATTAGTGGAATTATATCACCACTTTATCAAGTGCAACCAGTCCAACCACTCTTTTTGTTTTTCTCTTGTCATGCACCTGAGATAAGTTTTTACACACTTATTTAGTCTCTCAGTTTATCCATTTGATTCTGGGTGGTAAGTTGTGGATGTATTAATAGAAACTCTAAATTTTCTGAAAATATCTTTTCAAAATTTGTTCATGAAGATTTTGTCTCTGTCACAGACTATATAACTTGGTAACCCATGTAATTTGAAGATGTTTTTCATGAACACTTAAGCCACTTCTTTCGTCGAGAAAGGGTGTAACATGACAATAAAATTACCATATTTGATCAACCTAACCATCACTACCAGGATCACAACCCTTTTCTTAGACAATGATAGCTCTTTTATAAAATCTATTACCAGACCATACACTTTCAGGAATAGGCAAGAGTTGTAATAAATTTTTAGGATGTTGTAATTCATCCATGTATCTCTAACAAACCCCATATTCTCTCACCTAATTTCTTACCTCCTTTTTTAAACCCTTCCAATAAAAATCTCATTAATCCTCTTAATGGTAGCATGCACGCCTGAATGTCATCCTATTCTACTTCTATGGAAATATTCTTTAAATCCCTCCTTAATTTCAAGTCACTTTCTACCATCAACTTCCCTTTCCTCTTTAACTGTCTCCCATTCCAAACATATTTTCCTTACTCTTTTTTTCCTTCTTCTAACTTTTGAATAATCTTATTTAGCTTATCATCCTGCTGTCAAGAAGATTCTACTCTAGCCAATACCTCACTACTAATGCTACTAATTTTTAGCCTTGCACAACTACCCTTTACAGGTCTCCTTGATAGCACATCTGGCCCCACATTGTTAATTCCTTTTTCTATAAATCAACTCATAGTCGAATCCTATCATCTTGATCACACATTTTTACTGTGCTGGAGTTACAACCTGGTTTTCTGACAAAAACCTCAAACTTTTGTGGTAAAATTTAATTTGGAAATGTCTCTCAATTAAGTATGATACCAGTTTCTCACTGTCATCAGAACTGCCAACATCTCCTTTTCATAGACCGAGAGTTTATGATGTTTCACCCACCAAAGCCTCGCTAAAAAGGCTATTGGTTTCTATTTTTGAACCAACATTACTCCTACACCAGTCTTTGAGGCATCAGTCTCCACTATAAACATTTCTCCAAAGTCAGAAATATCTAGAACAAATGTTGAACTGACAACTATTTTTAATTTTTGAAAAGCTTCCTCTTCTTCTTTAGTCCACATCCATTCTCCTTTTCCCAACAAAATTTTCAAGTGTTTAACTAACACCCTATATTCCTTGATGAACCTTCTATAATACCCTAACAATCCTAAAAATTTTATCACTTATTTAACTGTCAATGGAACTAGCCACTCCAATATACTTTCAACCTTGAAATTTTTCATAGAAAAGGTACCCCTTGAGATTACATACTCTAAATATTCCATACTTTCGGCCTCAAAGCAACATTTACTTTGCTTAGTATATAACTTATTCCTCCTCAAGATCTCAAAAGCTTTCCTCAGTTGCTCCAAATGAGATTCTCAATATGTTGAATATACTTAAGATATAATCGAAAAAGACTAGGATTGTTTTCCTCAATTGTTCCTTGAAGACTTTGTTCATTAGCCTTTGAAAAGTGGTCGGAGCATTAGTGAGCTCAAATGATATCACTAAAAACTCATAATGACCCTCATGGGTCCTAAATTTTGTTTTTGAAATATCATCTTTCTACATTCGAATCTGATGATATCCAAACCTTAAGTCAAGCTTAAAAAAAACTCTAGCCTTTTCGAATACATCTAACAGCTCTTCCACCACTCGCATAAAAAACTTGTCTTTGAGAGGAACTTGGTTAAGCCTCCTATAATACATACACATCCTCCACAGTTGTCTTTCTTTTTAACCATCATTATGGGAGAAGATAATGCAATGTTGATGTCCCTTATCACTTTAGACTTTAATATTTTACTTACTATTTTCTCAATTTTATTTTTTTTAAGTTGGGTATCTATATAGTTTGGACTTAACCACCATCTTTTCATCAATCAACTTGGATTTTGTGGTCATGTCCCCTAGCAAGAGGTAACCCTTTCGGTTCCTCGAACACATCTGTAAAAGTTCTCTCATTCCAACACTTTTTTTGTCTTGGCCACCCTTAAATTCTAGTTGTCCACTCATGATCCACAATGAAGCTATGTAGCAACTATTAACTTTAACAATTTCTCACACTCTTTATGTCCTATCCACTCCAGTGATTTTGATTGAATTCCTTTAATTCTCACAATCTTTATTTCTTGCTAAAATTGTATTTTTAGTTCTGCAAAATTCCATTAAACCTCCCCGAAGTGACCAACCATTACACACCCAGAACATCACTACCCTTCAGAGGAAGCACCAAGAAATCAATAACAAAACTCTTTCCTTAGACACTCCAACTCACTTTTCTACACAGCCCTATTGTTTATAAAACCTTCCCATCAACTATTGTGACATTCAAATGAGTTTTTATTTCCATTGTCAGCCCTAATTTCTTAACCATTACCTAGCTAATGAAGTTATGGATACTGCCCGAGTTTACTAAAGCTATTAATTCTTGTCCCTCACTTTAAATCTCCAACTTCATGGTTTCAAAGATGTAAGCACCCCACAAGTCCTGTAAGGATATTGTTGGCCTTTGTTCATCATGTTCCCCCAGATCCTCACAATCTAAAATTTCTTCTTGATCCCTATCCTCGTCTACTCCCTCTACCACAATTTGGTATAGTTGAGATTTTACACAATTGTACCTAGGGGTATATTTCGCAGCACACCAAAAACAGAGGCCTTTCCTTCTTCTCTCCTTTATTTCTGTAGTAGAAATAGTTTTCCCAGTTGTCTTAGTCCCACTCCTCTATCCATTTGGGCTCAATACCATTGGTGTATTAGTTCTAGAAGGATTATTAGATGTTGTCAAACTATCAGAACTCATAGCTAACTTAAACCAACTATTTCCACTTTTGCTGGGTATAGTTAAGGTTCGTGGCGAACTCGGTTTACACATGCTTCAGTTAGTGTTTTTTTCTAAGTACGGAAGAACATTCCTTCCAATCTTTTTGCCATGCGAAATGCATATAGTAATGACTGAGGTTGCAACAATTCTATATATTGACTTATTTCTAGCCTAAGATGTTGTTTAAACATATTAAGTACATATTCATCAGGAAGGCGTACCTAATTCAAGAGACTGATGAATTCCTAATAGAAGTGATCTACACATTATGTTTGCTTCAGCGCCAACAACTGAGTGAATGGATCTGAGAATCTCTCCGGTGCAAATCTTGTTGGAAAAACAATGATATATGACCATCTTTGAAGCATATTTTGAAAGAGTAAAGATGAGGTTTCGAATAAGGAAATGGATGATTCCTATTCTACTCCGTGAGATCTTTACAACGGTAGCTCATATGCTAAAAAATGTTGAGTGATGAATGAGAAATTGATGCTCAAAGTAGGAAGGTCAAGAATAAAATAAGGAAGTAGAACCCCTTATCCCACATTGGTAGGATAAATGAAGTGGGAGGTGTTTATATACACCTACCCACATAGAGTTCATTGAATAACTTTAGATGACTTTGTGCCTCGCGTACAAGGGGGTGCGAATCCAATCCCATTCGGGTTGGGGCACACCCGCACGATTTGGGAGACGCGAATGTTTGGACCGGCCGTACCTTTCATGGGCATCCTGCGGATATTTTCCCCGTTGTGACTATTTTTTCCTTAATTTATTTATTTTTTTAATATCCAAAAAAAGAGTTTGTATTCAGATGAAATACGAATTAAAAGCAGTTGAAACTGCTCTGGATATTAAAATGGATAACAGGGAGATAATGGTTATTATTAGTATTAAATTTGAATTTAATTCAGTTTAAAATACTAGATAATTAAGCATTATCTATGATTTTTCGAATTTTAAATTCGTTTAATGATCATAGTTGCCCTAATTCTCTACTATAAATATGAGATTGATTCCTCAGTTTTTCAATCATCTCTCAAAATGTTTTCCTCTCCTGTTTTTTCTTTCGGTGATCGGTAAAGGCAAGAGCAGTTCGGGAACTCCGCAACCGTGCTATTGTTGGAGTTCCTCTAGTTATTGTATCTTGGGAGACAGACTACCGACAAAGCTCCAACACCATCAGAGTGGCAGAAAATCTGTCTTAAGGAAAATGCATTTTCGCAGGCCTCAACTCGATTCCGTTTTCAACTACAATCCGGTTTGAGTTTTCTATTCATTCATTTTTTGGGTTTTTGAATTTATTTCTAACTTTTGTTTTATCCTTTTATTGTCTGGATTGAAGATTCTCTAACAATCTTAAGACAGATTTCTTCTTCTAACTTTCTTAATCCGAGACGATAAAATCGTCGAAGAGATTGCAAACAATCTGTTTTAGGATTTATCCTGTCGTTTTTAAGCGGATTTGCTAAAATCTCAAGTTGGTGACAAATCTGTTTTATCGAAATTGTCAAATTTAAACAAGAAATATTATTTCTGTTTAGTGGAATTAATTTGAATTCCAAACGTTTCTTTTACAAAAAAAAATGACTAGAGATTTGGAAAACTCGAAAGTTTCAGTACCTGCGAAGAACTCCAAACTACATTCTAAACGGATTACAAGATTCATTGTATCCGGTATACAATGTATACGAAACTGCTAAGCAATTGTGGAAAGCTTTGGAAAATAAGTACATAGTAGATGATGCTGGGGCTAAAAAGTTTTTAGTCACAAAATTCTTGAATTTTACTATGGTTGATTCGAAATCATTAGTAACTCAAGTAGAAGAACTTCAACTAATTATTCATGGAATTCTTGCAGAAAGAATGGTCATCAACGAGCCTTTCCAAGTAGCTGCCATCACGGAAAAATTGCCTCCCGGATGGAATGATTTCAAGAGTTACTTGAAACACAAGAGGAAGGAAATGTCAGTGGAAGAGCTGATTACCAGGCTTCGAATTGAAGAAGACAACAGAGGTAATGCCGGGAAATCTCAAATTAGAGAGGCCAAGACAAATGTTGTCAAAACTAGAAAAGGTAAGCAACCACAAAGGCCTCAAGCTAAACCAAAGTTGGGTCCGAGTGGGAGGATCTTCAAGAAAGAGAAGTTCAAAGGATCGTGCTTCAATTGCGGAAAAGTGGGACACAAATCCTCTGAATGCAAGCTTCCAAGAAAATTGAAAGCCAAAGAGGTCAACATCGTGGAAGATGAAGATCTAATTGTTGTGATATCTGAAGTCAACATGGTTGACTCAAATCCAAGAGAGTGGTGGCTAGACACAGGAGCCACACGTCATATCTGTTTTGATGAAAACTCGTTTCATGAGCTGACACCTTGTGATAATGGAGAAAAACTCTACATGGGAAATGTTGCAACTTCCATGATAAAAGGGAAAGGAACTGTGGTGTTGAAGATGACTTCTGGAAAGGAACTCAAACTTCAGAATGTGTTGTATGTACCTGACATACGGAAGAACCTTGTCTCTGGAACACTTCTAAGCGTTCATGGATTTAGGATGGTTTTCGAATCCCAAAAGTTGATTTTGTCTAAGGGGGAATGTTTGTGGGTAGGGGATATGTACTAAATGGAATGTGGAAACTCAATGTTATCTCTGTAAAATCTCATATTATGAATAAGAATAAGAATGCAGCTTCTTCTGTTTATATGCTTGAGTCATTTAATTTATGGCATGGTAGACTTGGATATGTCAACTATGATACCTTGCGAAGGTTAATTAAATTGGATCATATTCCCTCATTTCACATCGATTATAATTTAAAATGTGAAATATGTGTTGAAGCAAAATCAACAAGAAATTCGTTTCAAACTATTGAAAGAAGTACAATGCCTTTTCACTTAATTCATAGCGACGTTTGCGACTTAAAATTTGTCTAAACAAAAGGAGAAAATAAATTCTTTATTACCTTCATCAATGATAGTACAAGATATTGTCATATATACTTGTTAAAAAGCAAAGATGGGGCTATAGGTAAGTTTGTAATCTATAAGCAAGAAGTCGAAAACCAACTTAATAGCAAAATTAAGATGGTAAGAAGTGATTGTGGTGGCGAATATGTTAATCCATTTGGTGAATATTGTTCCCAACATGGTATTATTCACGAGGTAACACCACCATACTCCCCTCAATCTAATAGAGTAGCCGAACGTAAAAATCGAACTCTAAAAGAGATGATGAATGCATTATTGGGAAGTTCTGGGTTACCTTAGAACATGTGGGGGGAAGCCGTTCTCTCAGGAAATTATCTTTTAAATAAGGTTCCACAGAAAAAAAAAAAAAAAGACAAGACACCATATGAATTATAGAAAGGTCGGAAACCTTCCTACCAACACTTAAAAATGTGGGGGTGTCTTACAAAGGTAATGGCACCGTTACCAAAACAAATTTCCAAAAACAGTGGATTGTATTTTCATTAGCTATGTTGAACATAGCAATGTTTATCGGTTTCTTGTGTATGAATCGAAATATCCAGAGATTCACAAAATCATGATAATGGAGTCAATGAATGCATCTTTCTTTGAGAATATATTTCCCTATAAAACTAGGGAAGTTGATCAATTTGTTACAAAACGAACATTGGACGATATGACTTCAAATGATCAACAAGAGGATGAATCTGAACACGATCCAAGAAGGAGCAAAAGGGATAGGATAGAAAAATCATTTGGATCTAACTTCCTAACCTATATGCTGGAGGATGAATGATAAATGCTCAACACACCATCACTTTATACTCCTTTTATCGGCATTTATCACCAAATATTCACCCACTTGAACCAATGCATGTGCTTAATGTGATATATTTAGAAGTTATACTTAAATAGATAATATTTATAGAAAAAGGCACGTTTTACTACGTTTTCATATCTGTGCAGGAGAACCAGTGCCGCGGCAGAGACAAGGCCGAGGCAGGACTTGATGCCGAGGCAACAACAGGAAGACAAGAAGCAAGATTATAGGCGATGGAAAGACAAAAATCCAAGGAACGCGTTTGGACTTGAAGCCCATGATTCGGAGCTGGCTAGCGCAAGGAAAAGCCCAAAGGAAGACCACGCGGGAAAGCCCCCTTAGCCGAATTCAAACTTGGAAATATAATATTATTATGTACTTGACTTGTTCCCTACTCCAAGTTGTATTCTACTTAGGAAAGGTTTGCCCTAGGTCTAGCCTATATAAAGACCTAGCCACCCAATGTATGATAGATCGAAAATACCTAGGGAGAGCCGACTTCTACTCTTGTTTCCTTCCTCTCCATCATGTTCTAAAACCTTCATAGGTTTTAGGTGAAGGTTGTGGAGTATTTGTGAGAGGAGATTGTAATTTGTCTTTTATTCAATGCAATAAAGATTATCAAGGTTTGCTTATCCTTTGTTATTCCTTGTTCTCGCATTCAAGCCCGGGAGGGAAGTTTGTGAGTAATCCATTTCTCTAAGCTCGGGAGAGTTAGATTCACGAAAGGGGTAAGTACGGTATTTCAATCACGAAATACTAACTCGGCCTAGGGATAGGTTAAGAGTTTCAGCGGCTAAAAGAAGTGTGAGATTGGTTGGTGAGTATAATTGGTTCACGCCGGGAGGTATCATCAAGGACTAGTCATCAACAGCACTCTGACTTAGGGATAAGCGGAGTCATTCAAGGACACTTTGCCAAACTTTGGTAAGGTCTGCCCACGGGCAAGGAATTGCCGCGGCAGACAACGTTATCGCTGCTCAGGCAGTAAACTACAGTGCTGCCGAGGCAGAGATATACGATTGCATTGGATAAAGACAAGTCAATCAAGTCCACAATACAATACAACTGGATCCTGGCCCATCTCTCTCTCTAATATTTCGACACTTTTATTTTTATTCAATTATCTTAGTTTAATAAATCACACCCATTCACTTGTGTTTTTATTTTTATACAGAGCAAGAAGATAAAGAAGGCATATTAAGTATATCGGTCCCTGAGGAGACGATAACTCGATAAATACTTATCACTTATTACTTGCGATGTGTCCACTTGCACTAAACGCGCACTTTTGACACGCGACAATGAACCTCTAACGTATAGTGAAGCTATACGTTCCTCCGAAAGCACTTTTTGGAAAGATGCCATAAAGAGTGAAATTGATTTCATCTTGCAAAATCATACATGGGAATTAGTGGACCTTCCTCCGGGAATTAAACCACTAAACTCAAAATGGATTTTCAAACAAAAAATGAAAACAGATGGAACAATTGACAAATACAAGGCATGGTTGGTAATAAAAGGATACCGACAAAAGGAAGGCCTTGATTACTTTGATACGTTTTCTCCGTATCAAGAATAACATCTATTAGGATGATACTTGCTATTGCTGCACTAAGAAATCTCGAAGTGCATCAAATGGATGTTAAAAAAACTTTCTTAAATGGAGAACTTGACGAAGAAATATACATGGAACAACCTGAGGGTCATGTAGTTTCAGGTCAAGAAAGGAAAGTTTGTAGATTGGTGAAGTCTTTATATGGACTTAAACAACCACCAAAACAATGGCATGAGAAGTTCAATAGCGTCATGATGACAAATGACTTCAAAATAAATGAGTGTGATAAATGTGTATATGTCAAAACTACGGACGTTGGATATATCATCCTATGTTTGTATGTTGATGACATACTCATTTTAGGAAGCAACAATGAGATGGTACAACGTACCAAGGACATGTTAAATTCAAGATTTGACGTGAAAGATATAGGATTAGCTGATACAATTTTGAGTATCCAAATAAAAAGATCAACAGAAGGTCTCATTTAACTCAATCACACTACGTCGATAAGATTTTTGAAAGATTTGGCAAGGATGATTGTGGTACAACTAAAATTCCTTTAGACACTTGTTTTAGTTTATCTAAGAATAAAGAAGAAAGTATCAATCAAGTGGAATATGCAAGGGTCATAAGCAGCTTAATGTATCTCATGAGCTGCACAATACTAGATATCGTTTTTACTGTAAGCAGTCTAAGCAGATTCACAAGCAATCCAAGAAAAGATCACTAGAAAGCAATTGTGAAGGTACTGAGGTATCTTAGATACACTCGGGACTACGGATTGCATTATTCCAAAGATCCTACTATCTTAGAAGGATACTCTGATGCCAGTTGGATATCTAACATACAAGATACCAAAGGCACAAGCGGATATGTGTTCACTCTAGGAGGAGGAGCCGTATCTTGGAAATCCTTAAGACAAACGATTATAACCAGATCCATAATAGAATCTGAGTTTGTTGCTCTAGATAAAACTGGAGAAGAAGCCGAATGGTTAAGGCAATTTCTTGAAGATATCCTTCAATGGGAAAAACTAGTGCCCACTGTGTGTATATACTGCGACAATCAAGCGACGATTGCTAGGGCACAAAATTTTATGTATAACAGTAAGTCGAGACATATGCGTCGACGATACAATACCGTTAGAAAACTTTTCTCAGATGGAGTTATCTCTATTGACTTTGTAAGATCAAAGGATAACATTGTGGATCCACTAACCAAAGGGTTAAACCGAGATCAAGTTGAGATAACATCGAAAGGAATGGGACTAAATCCCATGAAAAATAAAGGCACTATGTGAAGGAAAAACCCTACCTAGTTGACTAGAGATCCCAAGATCTAGGTTCAAAGGGACAACCTAATTGCATAGACCTGTGCGGTCACTGTGGGGGGTTCCTCTCCCAAGTCCATTCCTATGATGTGAACAATGACAAGAATTTGATAAAGGTTAAGCAAAAGCTTTTAATGACCATTATGTGCTTCGGTGAGCCGAGCAACATGAGTCACCTATGTGAGAGTGAAGTGAGGACGCTTCAAGGAGGAGACTATTGGGCATAGTTCTTTCATACTCTTGCAGAACCAAGAGATGTCCACGACCTTAAGGGCATAACCATGAGAGGTGAACTCTTGTCAGAGAGATAGGTGTGTGAAGTATGTCATCGTTTACACCAACGACTGACAGTTCAAGGACATCGCGTCTACTGATTAGCTAGTAAAGTAAATATACTTTCACAGGGGAAGGTTAAATGAGGAAACCTACCTATCCTATGCATCTATCAATCGTAGAGCCTATCACCACATCGAGCCAAAATGTTTGTTAAAACATCAATTTCATTCATGTGGGGGATTGTTGGAAAAACAGTGATATATTATATGACCATCTTTGAAGCATATTTTGAAAGAGTAAAGATGAGGTTTCGAATAAGGAAATGGATTATTCCTATTCTACTATGTGAGATCTTTACAACGGTAGCTCATATGCTAAAAAACTGTTGAGTGATGAATGAGAAATTGATGATCAAAGTAGGAAGGTCAAGAATAAAATAAGGAAGTAGAACCCCCTAATCCCACATTGGTAGGATAAATAAAGTGGGAGGTGTTTATATACACCTACCCACATAGAGGTCATTGAATGACTTTAGATGACTCCATGCCTCGAGCGTAGGGGGTGAATCTAATCCCATTCGGGTTGGGGTGCACCCGTACAACGTGGGCGACGCGAATGTCCGGACCGGTCGGGCCTTTCATGGGCCTGCAGATATTTTACTCGTTGTGACTATTTTTTCCTTAATTTCTTTTACTATCCAGAAAAAGAGTTTGTATTCAGATGAAATACGAATTAAAAGTAGTTGAAACTGCTCCGGATATTAAAATGGATAATGAGGAGATAATGGTTATTATTAGTATTAAATTTGAATTTAATTCAGTTTTAAATACTAGATAATTAAGCATTATCCCTGATTTTTTGAATTTTAAATTCGTTTAACTGATCACTGTTGCCCTAATTCTCTACTATAAATATGAGATTGATTCCTCAGTTTTTCAATCATCTCTCAAAATGTTTTCCTCTCCTGTTTTTTCTTTCAATGATCGGTAAAGGCAAGAGCAATTCGGGAACTCAACAACCGTGCTATTGTTGGAGTTTCTCTGGTTGTTGTATCTTGGGAGACAGACTACCGACAAAGCTCTAGTACCATCGGAGTGACAGAAAATTTGTCTTAAGGAAATTGCGTTTTCGCAGGCCTCAACTCGATTTTGTTTTCATCTAAAATCCGGTTTGAGTTTTATATTCGTTCATTTTTTGAGTTTTTGGATTTATTTCTAACTTTTCTTTTATCCTTTTATCGTCTGGATTGAAGATTGTCTAACAAATCTTTCCCTCATTAACTTGGCATAAGTTTCCCAACCATTGTATTAAGATTACCTTGTGTCTTGGACAAGAATTGGTATTGCAAAGTTTTTCCCTCGAGATGTAACATCACAAACTCACCTTCGTATTATCATGAACGTTCTCAGTTTCAAAAAAAAATTGTTCTAACTTTGAAATTCAGCCTTAAAAGTCATTTCCATCAAATTTCTGGAATAACAACTTGTAAACAAAGTTGTTTTGCTTCCCAGTGTTCCCCAATTTTGTGACTCAGACATCCTCTTCCTCTAGTACTACCATGGGTGTGTTTCGAGCTTGATTCATGTTATCTCCATTTGGATTAGTACTTTTCGATGTCACATGACCAGGAGAAGAACTCATTATTCCATCATGGGGACTGGGAATTCCTTCAGCGCTTATCCTTTTTTCAAACCTATTTCCAACAACTTGTGAAGGTCTATCATCAACGACACATTCATTTCTTTGAATCGATCCTCAATCTTTGCATTTAACCGCAACTTTATACCTTCTATTGAGGTTTGAAGTCGATTAACCTCAGTTTGCCACTCTAGAGTTGGGGTATTACCTTGTGTCGCCGTCGTAACCCCCTATTGAGCAGCTAGGGTCCCGCCTGGTGTCTCGTCAACACTCCATCCATCATTTCGAGAATTGACTGAGCTCTGATACCCTTTGTAACATGCCTCAAATAAAAAATAAGAAAATAGAGATCCAGGGAGAAAGAAGTAAGAAGATATTGTAGATTCAAAGAAGAGAAAGAGAGAAAGAAAGAGTTGTTTTCATTATATTCGATAACCGATAAAAGTCTAGGGTTCTTGTCCAAATAACTCTATTCTCAGTTGCACACAACAGTATCATTTAAACAACACTGAAACGTTCTATTTTATTAAAAGACAATAATAACAAAAAATTAAAATTTAAAATTAACTAAACCTTCCTTTTGACCGTTAGAAACTTCTTCTTCTTATAAAAGTCCAATACTTTTAATACATCAAATGGTTGTTGACTAGGATTTCAAATAAAATATGCATGTCCAAGTGCATGAACAGAGATGTTGCTAATTGCTTTGATTGTTGATGTTAGGTGGTCAAAAAACTGCAAAGATAACTTTCAAGAAACCACGTATAACTTTGCTTGATGAGCCATCCAATCATTTTGTAAGTCTTTTAGCCTTATTTCTTGATACTGAGACATATGGTTGAGTCTTCATTAATTCAAGGATTTGCTTGGAAGATTTTTTTGGTTCGAGACCTCTCAGACTCGTGCGGTAGCCACAGGCCCACAAGGCCCCCGACCAAATCTAGAGTTTAGCTGGATTGGATCTTGTTTTGGAGAGCAAACTCTCCCAATGTTTTGTAATTTTTACTTAGGGTCCGTTTTTTTCATTGAAAATTGTTTTCGAAAAATGAATTCTAGAAAATAGATTACATCTTCTGGAAAATTAATTACGGAAACTATTTTAAGTGTTTGGATAAAACTGTGTAAATCATATTTCGTTGTTTGGTAATTTTTTTAAAACAAAAATCAAAATTTATTTTTAGTAAATAAACATAATACAAATTTTATTAAATTTTATCTTTTATTTTTTATTTTTTATTGAGTTAATAAAATTATATTTTATAACATATTTTATTTTTATAAACACATTAAGTTAATTGTCTTTATATTTTAATTTGTGCATATTTTATAAGTATAATATCTTTATATTTGATTCATTAGTAATTTTAATGAAACAAACAAGATTTTATATTAAAAATTTATTTATTTCTATTGAGTTATTTTTATTATTTTAAAAATTATGTTTTATAAAGACTTACACTAATATATATCCAACCTAATAACCAATAATAAATTATAAAGATTTATGTCGATGTAAGTCTTTATAATTTTTTCCTTCGTCCAAATACCCTCACAAGAATTAGGGCATTGAACTAAACAAATATTCTTAGATATTGATCTTATTTTAAAAGTTTGAAAACATTAAAAAGAAAATTTAAAATAAAACCCATTATAATTAGAATAAAATATTAAATCTAAAATAAATTAAAACAATGAATTACTATTAGGTATGAAAACAAATTAAAATATAAATATAAATAAATATTAAAATATTAAAATAAAAATAAAAAATTAAAATATAATTAGAATGAAATATTAATATATAAAATAAATTAAAACAATGAATTATAGTTAGGAAGAAAAAAATTAAAATATAAATGTAAATAAATATTAAAATATTAAAATAAAAATAAATATTAAAATATTAAATTAAAAATAAAAAAATAAAATATAATTAGAATGAAATATTAAAATGTAAAATAAATTAAAAGAAAACAAATTAAAATATAAATATAAATAAATATTAAAATATTAAAATAAAAATAAAAATAAATAAATTAAAATATAATTAGAATGAAATATTAAAATATAATTAAATTAGAATATTTCTTCATTTGTAGAAAGAACAAAAGGAAGGAAAACAACTTACTAAGAATAAATGGTTTAGTCATTTTCTATAGAAACAAGGGGGTTTCATTGATTGAAATTGATTTTCCTTTGACTTTTTTATTTTTTATAAACCAAACATCGAAAAATTAGAAAAATGTTTTCTGTAAAATCATTTACACCGAAACAAAAAGACCGTCAAGGTGGCACTGAACTCCTTTCTACTGACCCAACCAACAAGCCAACAGTCGGTTAATTGGAGAAGTTTTATTACAGATGACAGTGTTATGACCCCTGAATTTGGCCTTTGATTTTGACATTAAAATCAGGATTTGGATGCTGTGGAGGCACTAATTCAAGGCCTTGTCATGTTCCAAGGAGGGATTCTGATGGTATACTCAAGTCCTGTTCTCTTTTTCGGTTTAGTTAGCAGAATAAAAATGATGATTAGATTATATAGCTCTGTTTTGGAATTTTGGGCTTGAATTGTGTGTTATATCTTGCCAGTTATTCATGATGAACATCTGATATCTGCAAGTGTATACGAACTGTGGGTTGTGTCTCAGGGCAGGGAGAACCCGTTTCACGTAACTTTTCAGGACTACAAGAAGCTCCTCCACTCCTCTTCCTAGGAGTATGATTATTCTATTGGAGCATTCCCTGCGTCTGGTATCAAGATGTTTTTTTCTGCAGGAAGGTACTTCCAAGATTACACCACATTCCTTCCTTTTGTGAGTTAATAATGTTGGGAGGTGGGGGTATGATAGTAATTCTTTATTAAATAGAGGTGCATTATATTTTTCTAATATCAAGATTCAAATTCATACAAACTAAGATAATAAAAACATTAATTCTCTCTCAAAAAACCCTAGCCGTCGTTCTCCTTTTTCAAATTTTATCTTTTTTTCTTTTTTATCGTTCTCTTTGATCGGTGGTCGACAATCAATTTTAGTATTGGTTGTTGACCACCGGATCTATTTCTTTTTCTTGTTTTATTTTAATAAGGATCTCTATTTTTTCTGTCTTTCTTTCTGACACGCCTTTCTCTGTCCTTGTGACATATTTTTATTTTTGTTTTGGGGTTTGATTCGTTTTTCTTTTTGGCATGTTGCAGCATACCCTAGCGATCGATTGTTGTTCGCACAGAGATTCAATCGATGCTATTTTTCTGATTTATTGTTTTGTTGATGGTCACTTGGAAAGACTTATTCCCACTTAGATGGTTGTTTGTCGATAAAATCAGTCCTGAGTAACGGTACTTTTTGCACGACAGTTTGAATCGCCTACAACTCCTTCCTTCACTATGCGTCTCGTTTGGACAGAGACAAGGAAATTTAGAAAGCTACTGAATTTTATTGATATGCTTATTTTTATAGGAATTTTATTTTTCTTTGTTTTTGGGTTGTAAGAATTTTAGAATTTTTTAATTCAATTATTTTGTTTCTTGATTACGTTGTAATTATAATTTTCTATGAATTTAATAAAAATTCAGTAGCATTTATTAAAAAAATAATAAAAATATTTTTTTATCGCTATGCCAATTAGGTAATTTCAAGGTACGATTGTAATATGAATCAATATCGGTTCATACAAACATTTTTGAAGCTTGCATTAGAGTTTAGATTATTTTTAGGCTTAAAAAGAGTAATTTTACTTGAATTTGTATTAAATAATTAATTTAATTATTACGTGAAAAACACATCATTTTGGTTTTTAAATTCTTAGATTTTATTAATTTAATTCTTTTGATTAATGTGTTCATCGTTAATATGGTGACATAGCTGTAATGGTGTTGATATGCAGCTCACGTTAGAATGACGATGATAACATATAGAAAGAGTTTAAGGGTAAAATTACATTTTTAGAATGTTTGAGGATAATTAACTTTTTTTAATAAGTTTGAAAATTTTATTTGTAGTAGTTTTAAAAATAAAAATATAAAAAACTTTAAACTTTTTAAAAAATTAAGCTCAAATTATTTTTTTAAAAAAAAAATCTATAAAATGATAATTTATAAATTATTAATAAAAAATATAAATATTTATGAAGTGTTAAAATTATATAAAAAATTATATTATATAAACTTAGTTTGAATATGAGGTTAGAGGTGAGTATTCGATTAAGTAGAGTAGAGTCGAGTCAAAAAATTTCAAGTTATTTAAGTTAACGAGTCATATTTTACATCTCAAACTTTATTTGAAACTTTTTCGGTTCCAGTCGAGTTTAAGAAATTCGAATCGAGTCAAATCGAGTCAAGTTTTTGAGTTCCTATAAATATTTAATTGTAATTATTTATCATGTTATAGTATGGTTTGATTTCAATTTAAACGACTTTCTCTGATCATATAAGATATTCATATATATATATATATATATATATTTCATATGTAGCAACATTTCTTTATACTTTTATATATCAATATATATATTTCATAAAAATTGAGAGATTCGTCTCAAACTTAAAAATTAATCCTTTAATTACTAAAAATTTTGAGTTATTCGAATTTCCATTTTACAACTCAAACTTTATTTGAAATTTTTTCGAGACGAATCTATGAAATTTAGAGTCAAGTCAAAACGACTCGAGTATTTTCGCCTCAAGTCGAATCGAATTATTCGATTTTTCGAATCGAGTCGAGTTTTGTTCACCCCTATATGAGCTCAAAATTTTAATTATGAGGCAAAATATCTCAAGAATACTGTAGGAACCAATTCGAGGAAAAATCATAATTTAGGGGTTAATATATATTACCTACTCTAAAACAAAATATAATCATAGAATAATACTTATATGTCCTCTAACTGTTGAGAGACTTTGGGTAATTTTATTTTATTCAATATAGTTTTATAATTGCTACTTTTTGTATATTTTTATCGATTTATTG
Organism: Abelmoschus esculentus; assembly: GCA_035048815.1. Lineage (NCBI taxonomy): Eukaryota > Viridiplantae > Streptophyta > Magnoliopsida > Malvales > Malvaceae > Abelmoschus > Abelmoschus esculentus. Next base: position 13,177,157 of record JAUCBN010000040.1, read on the forward strand.
AATTTTTATACCACTATCAATATTCTTCCCCAATAATTTAAAAAATAATAATAATATTATAAGTATATTATATAATTTAAGATGATGTTGATTTATTAAATAGCATTAAATATTTTACTAACATTTGGTAAAAAATAATACGAAAAAATATATATGTATATTTTATATGATTATAAATTATTTAAATTAAAATTAATTAGATTTATACGAAAATAGATTTCAATATATTTTTACTTTGGGTATTTTTTAATTTTAGGACTAAAATGAAGAGAATTAAAATTAAAGGGAAAAGCTGAAAAGTTTTAAAAAAACACGAATTTACTGTAATTGTGTATCTACACTGCATTATAAAACTGTGTTGTATTATTGCATTCTGAAATATTTTATTTTGGTCATATGCTAAAATAAAATTATATGGATTAAAATGAAAACTTTTAAAATACAGTAAAAGTACACATAAAATCTTTGTGAATAACGATCTATATAGAGAAAAATTAAAGTTTTAAACTCGAAAAGCATTACAAGTTTCGATAAAAACTGAAATGAGTATTAAAAGTATTAAAAAAATCGTCAGACACTCGAACACAAAATATATTTTTTATGTAAAAAATAAAAAAAATAAAAAAATACATTTATAGTAGTTTAAGTATAAAATATATATTTTTACTTTAAAAAAATAATTAAAAAATCAAATTCGGTTTCATTCGGTTAACCGTTGTTAACCACAGTTCGTAAATTTATGAATCACAATACATCGGTTTGGTTCGGTTTTCGGTTTTACGGTTAACCATGCCTAGCCCTAACTGCAACGGAGGTCACTTAATTATGGGTAAAGTTATATTTGAATAACCCTTCATATTTAAAAAAAGTTTATAAATTCGAGTATTAAATTAATTAATGATTTCAAATAAATTATTTTAATATTAATAAAGGTATACAAGTGATTTAAAAAAGTTTATCAATTCGGGTATTAGATTAATTAACTATGCTGACATTACTGGTGCTCAAACTTATAACCTCCGGAAACAACAATCGTTTCTTTAACCACTGAGATTAGATGGTTTGTACAAAATTTTAACCACTAAAACTAGATGGTTCGTGGAAAATTTTAAACACAATTTAGCTAAAAAATAATTAAATTTATTGTCTCGCTCTGAAATATCAAGTTTTGACTCAAGTATTCAAGATTACCATTTTAACGCTTGCACTTTTAATTTTCTTTCATTTTAGTCCTAAAATGAAATATAATCAATATAAATAATTTATAATGATAAAATATAATCAAATTTTTATAAATTTCTCTCTCTAGTGTTTCGTTTAATATAAATAATATATTATATAGTCAATAAAAAATTTAGGGTTAAAAAATCTCTCCACATACTAAAATTAAAATACCCAATATAGAAGAATTATGAATTAATAAAATTTTTCTCTTCTTTAGTCTTGGTCTTTTGCTAAAGGCATTTTTGTTACGTATTAAAATTAAGCTAATTTATTTCTATTTTATATTTTAATGATAAAAGGAAAAAATGCTAAACGTTGAAATACATAACAATATTTTCATTATTAGAAAAGGTAGAAAAATATATCATTTGGATTAGTTTGAGTGAGTTTAACTGCAAAATTTATCATTTATACGTACTTATGTAGATAAATTAATTTTTTCAAGAAAAAAATAAAAAAATAATTAAAGTGATATATTTTGTTAATATAATAACAAGCTTTAAATAAAAACTATCATGAAAAGAAACAAAAAAAAAATTAATTAAGACATTAAGAAGTCCTAGAATTTATAAAATAATGTAATATTATCGGTTAATTAAGTATTTTTTAAATAATAATTTGTATTGTTTAATGGGCTTTCATTATTTTATTTTATTTATAAATAACATAGTAAAAAATTATTTATCTAAAATCAAATTATCATTTGACATTATTTACATGTATTTTCTTTATCACTCAATCTAAAATGCTAAATGTAATAGTATGATAAAGCCCAGGGACGAAGTTGTGTAGGGAGTTGGAAGAGCTGTTGCCTCTCCCAAAATTTTTGGTATAACTGTATTTTTAGTACTTTTGATTTAAATGTTAATTAAATAGGTTTTTTCCCTTTTAATTTTTAAATTTAATGGTTTAATAGATTTTTACCCGTATCAATATTAAATCCTAGCTTCGTCCTTGGAAAGGCCTATAAATAGAGATGGATGCTTTGTTTTAAGCATCTCAAGTTATTCTTCCAAATAGTTTTGAGTTTGATGAGAAAGGCATCAGATATGGGTTTGAGTTCCATAAGCATTTCCAAGGGTTTTTTTGTCCTTGTTCTTCTAACAGCTGTTATCAATGTTGTTCTTCTTTCTTCTCAAGTAGCGGCTCGAGGCCTTGCTCAATCTACTACTCGAATTAACAATGGTCAGTTGTTTATGTTGCTAATACTACGAACATGCATGTCTTCTTAATTATATGTATTTTTTTTATCTAAGTCTTTCAACCGTATTATATAAATTTCGCATATGATATTGCAGCTGAGGTCCGCGAGGCAAAGTATGAAAAAGTCGAGTATCCCAACAGTAGTGGATACTACAGCACTGAAAAAGAAGTAGATGGATACGACGATAAAAAAGGTAGATATGATGACAGATACAATAAATACGATGACAAAAAAGATAGATATAATGACAAAAAAGGTAAATATGATAAAGGATACGGTGATAAAAAGGGAGAATATAAAAGCAATGAAAAAAGTGGATATGATGGACATTATGGATATGGTGACAAAAAAGGACATGAAAGTAGTAAAAAAGGTGGATATGGTGGCCAAAAAGGTGGATATAATGACGGATATAGTGGATACGGTGATAAAAAAGGTGGATATGGTGACAAACATGGTGGATATGATGGTGGACACTATGGATATGGTGGTAAAAAAGGTGGATATGGTGGTAAAAAAGGTGGATATGATGGTGGACACTATGGATACGATGGCAAAAAAGGAGGACATGAAAGTAGTACAAAAGATGGATATAGTGGTGGATACTATAAATATGATGGCAGAAAAGGTGGATATGATGGCGGATATGGACATGAAAGCAGCGGAAAAGGTGGATATGGTGGCGGACACTATGAAGATGGCGGAAAAGGTGGATATGGTGGCAGATATGGACATGAAAGCAGCGGAAAAGGTGAATATGGTGGCAGATATGGACATGAAAGCAATAAAAAAAGTGAATATGGTGGCGGATATTAACATAAAAACAATGAAAAATGTGTTGGAGCATAGAAGGAGACTTCAACGATTAGAATCAAAGATTGAGTGAATGTGATTCTCTCATTCTTAGTCACTATTGATGTAACCTTTCTAAAAGGCATGTATCTTAATAAATAGGTATAGTGAATCCTAAAATTTGCTACCTCCTTGAATAAAATGCTACCTTATTTTGCAAAAGAAATAATAATTAAATAAAATTATGATTTTCTCTTCTCCTAATTAAGTGCTACATGTTTTTTTTTAATTTATTTTTCATGAAATTATCTTTTTTTAATAGAATACAATAATTTTATTCAATAAAAATATATCTGGAATTACAATAAAAATTTACATTACAGTAAACAAAACACAAAACTAGCGTCACAAGATCATAATAGGACTAGATAAGAAAAAGAGAAAAATCTAATTCAAAGATTCGAAATAAAAGAAGGTTACAAACATCACCTAAATCGACGATGATAGGTAAAATCATCAACAAACAACATAAAAACGTATATTACAATGAAGGTACGTTGACAACAAGAATATTACCATCACTCAATCGTGATAAATAATGGTAGATATAATCGCATATCCAAATCTAGTTTGAGGGTCCGAGATAGGGAGATCAATAGCATAATGGAAGGAGCGTCATCTTGATCCAACACTAATAAAAACCAAACCAAGAGAAAAAAAACACATAACAAAAGATAAGTAAAATCGTGCCACAAAAGCAAAATAATTTATTTAAAATTAAAATAAACAAAACGATAGAAACAAGTGGTCGACGACCAATATTAAAATCAATGTTGCCGCCAATATAAAAAGGAAATTGTAAAACAAAAATTGATCTTCATATAAAAATTATATTAAAGGACTTATTTTATAATAAATTTTTAAGTTACTAAGTCAAAATTAAGGTTTCAAGTCAAACTAAGAACTTTGAAATAATTTTTCTAAGTGTTTTTATACGAGCGTATCGATACCACAAGAACAGGTATCGATACCGCCCTTTGTTTTTGAAAGAATGTTCTTGAGACTAAGAACAAGTATCGATACACGTTTCGATACCGGGACCTCACTGCCAACAAATGTTTCGAACCTAGTATCCAACCATGCCCTGAGTTTTTAATTGTTTTAAAAAATATTTAAAATTAAGGTTAGTGTTTCGATACCAGTATCGATACCCCAAAATCCTCAACGGCTCTTTTAAGCATTAAATGAGTTGACCGTTGGTGGCAGTTAAAGCTTTAAATGGCGGTTATTCCGTTTCGATACCCGTATCGATACCAAACTTCACTATTTACTTCAAGTATCGATACCCGTTTCGATACGCCCTTTAATATATGCACAACGTCTCTTTCTATTTGTGGTCTGTTTCGAAACAGGTAGCCCGTGTTTCGATACCAGTTCTATCAGAGTGCATTTATGATAGAAAGAGAAGGCTCCAACGTCTATATTTACATCTCCAACAACCCCAACGGTTAGAAATCAATGAGAAGGTATAAATTGAAGCATTTTGAGCAAAATTAACAACTATTGAACCTCAAGCAACATCCAAGCACACAAATCCAACTCCAAAGCATTTTATTGCATATCTTGACTCTCAACTCTTGTAATTTCATTTTGATTCTTTGTAATTGAGTTTAGGGAGAATTATTTTGTATTTGGGGCATTTATTTCTGTTGAGAGAAACTTTCGTGCCTTTATTTCTTCAATTTTATTCTTGTGAGGTTGAATCAATTCTCGGGTAGAAGAATTGATTCGAATTGTAACGGTTATCCCTTGAACCGAGAAAAAGGTCGAATTCTTTAGTGAATTGGTTTCAAAATCCTTAGTAGTGTATGTAGAGCTTGTTTTGAAGCTTGAACCACTATAAATCTTATGTCTCAATTTTTCATCTTTTTACCGAAAAATCTTCCATCAATTTTTTAAATAGCCAATTCACCCCCCTCTTGGCCAACTTTATCAATCGATCAACTCAACAATTGGTATTAGAGCTAGATATTTGAAGTGATTAACATCCACCAAAGAAGATCTAAAGATAGTTGATCATTTCTTAAAGTCAAATCCAATGGCCTCCACTTCCGAAAGTTGGAACAAGTCTCACTCCTTCACCAAGCCTCCATTCTTCAATGGTGACAACTACCCTTATTGGAAGAATAGAATGAGGTTGTTCATCAACTCCAACGATTATGTCTTTTGGGATATAATTGAAGATGACCCTTCAATTCCAATGAAACAAGAAGGAGATAGGCAAGTGCCAAAGAAGAGGAACGAGATGACCGATGAAGAGACAAGAATGATGTCTACAAACGACAAAGCTCTACACATCCTCTTTTGTGCTCTTGGTCCCGAAATCTACTCCAAGATTTCATCTTGCACAAGTGCCAAAGAAGTATGAGACTCTTTAGAGACAACATACGAGGGCACCAATAATGTCAAGGAGACAAAAATAGGTCTTCTCAATCTAAACTAAGAGAACTTCAAGATGGAGCCGGATGAAGACATCAATAAGATGTTTGATCGGTTTTCCGTTATTATGAATGGTCTCAAGGGCTTTGGTGAGATCATACCGGAGGACAATCTTGTGAGGAAGCTCATCTACTCTCTTTCCGAGTCTTGGGATAGCAAGAGAATGGCTATCATCGAAGCAAAAGACCTCAAGACTCTCAAACTTGATGCTCTTGTGGGATCTCTTCTCACCCATGAGATCATGAAGAAAGAAAGAGAAGAAGAGAAAAAGAAGGAAGATGTGAAGCTAAAAAAGAGAGAAGTTGAAAGGAAAAAAGCAAGGGATTGCACTAAAAGCTTCAACATCTCAAGAAGAGATGGATACAAGTGAAGAGGATGAGCTTGACACAAGGCTTATTAGGGCAAACCGGAATAGAAGATTCCAAAGGAAGAAAGAATTCAAAGGAAAGAACAAGGAAGATGATAAGGATCAAATAATTTGCCATGAATGCAAAAATCCTGGTCACATTAGTACCAGTTGCCCTCAATACAAGAAGAAGGGTTTTGTGAGAAAGAAGAAGCAAAAAGCTCTTGTTGCCACATGGAGTGATGAGGAGTCCTCATCCAATGAGGACAACGAAGTGGCAAATCTTTGTCTCATGGCTCTTGATGAGCCCAAGGTAACCCTTAAACCTTCTTGTAACGATCTTTCTTATGATGAATTATATGATTCTATGATAAGTTACAAGCTGTTTATGATGGGTTGGTTTTGAAATTCAAGGAATCGGTTTTGAAAGACAAGGAAATTATTTACGATTTAAAAGTGAGAAATGATTCTTTGACAAAAACGATTTTGGATTTTGAAGAAAAGGTTATTGTTTTAAATGATGATTTAAAATTCTTTCAAAAGGAAAATGTGGATTTAAACAACCTTATCTCTAGATTGAGTGAGAATCACCACAAAGCGGTGAATGAACTCAAAGAACAAATTAAAGTGGTTGGTAGTTCAACTTTTGAAAAAGGAAGCTCTTCAAAACCCAACCATGTGAAGAAGAATTTTCAAAGCTACAAACAAAAAGGTTTTCAAAGGCATACTAGACATAGAAAGATTAGGAGTGTATGGGTTCCTAAGGAACTTGTTATTTCTAATAATGTTCATGTCATTGCATCTTGGATTCCTAAGGGAACCAAGCTTTTGGGAACTAACTCTCATGGACCCAAAATGATTTGGGTACCAAAAATCAAAAACTAAATCTTTGTTTGTAGGTTGAGCATTGCTTCAAGGCCAAAGCTTCAAGTCAAAACATGTGGTACCTTGATAGTGGATGCTCAAGGCATATGACTGGAGACAAAGGACGATTTAAAGAGTTAGAGCTCAAAAGTGGTGGAGTAATGACCTTCAGTGATAACTCCGAAAGCCAAATTGAGGGTATTGGCTCTATTGGTAATCACTCCTCTATTCTCATTGAAAATGTTCTTCTTGTTAATGGTCTTAAACATAATTTATTGAGCATTAGTCAATTGTGTGATAAAGGGTTCTATGTATCTTTTGATAGATGTGGTTTCAAAATAATAGACATAGAATCTAATAAAACAATGCTCATAGGTCATCGCATAGGAAATATCTATATGGTGCATTTAGATGACATAAATCTTTCTCATGCATGCTTGGTAGCTAGTGATGAAAATGATACATGGTTATGGCATAGGAAACTAGGACATTCTAGCGTAAGTGTTTTAGAGAAATTAGCTTCCCAAAATCTAATTAGAGGTTTACCTAAGCTCAAGTTCTCTTTAGACAAGATATGTGATGCATGTGCTAAAGGTAAACAAAAAAGAGTTTCTTTTAAGTCCATTAATGATGTTTCAACTAGTAGAGTATTACAATTGATCTATATGGATCTTTTTGGACCTATTAGGACAACTAGCATGGGTGGAAAATCATATGCATTTGTTATTGTAGATGATTACTCTAGATACACTTGGGTTCTATTTTTAAGTACTAAAGATGAAGTCTTAGAAAAATTCATCACATTTATAAATATTTCTCAAAATGATCTTAATCAAAAAAATTCTCATATTAGAAGTGATCATGGAACCGAATTTCAAAATTTAGGTTTTGAGAATTTTTGTAATAAAAATGGGATTAGCCATAACTTTTCGGCTCCTCGCACTCCTCAACAAAATGACGTAGTTGAGAGGAAAAATAGAACTTTAGAAGAAATAGCTAGGACCATGCTTTGTGAAAAAAATTTACCTAAGTATTTTTGGGCGGAAGCAACAAACACTTCTTGTTATATTATAAATCGTGTAATGATTAGGCCAATTTTAAAGAAAACTCCTTATGAGATTTTAAAATCCAAAAAGCCTAACATTAGCTATTTTCATCCCTTTGGGTACAAGCATTTTGTTTTAAACAATGGAAAAGATAATTTAGGTAAATTTGATGCAAAAAGTGATGAAGCTATTTTTCTTGGATATTCTCAACTTTCAAAGGCTTATAGAGTTTTTAACAAAAGAACCTTAGTTGTTGAAGTCAATACATGTGGTTTTAGATGATAACCTCTTTCCTAGGAAGGATTCTTATGATGACGATGATGTAGGAATCATTGAAACCATTGATGAGGGACAAACATCAAAGGTGGATGGGGTTCCAACCAATGAGGAAACACAAGATCCTCCAATAAAAGCTTTGGGAGATGTAAAGCTTGAACAAAGGGAAGTGAGCTACCCAAGAGAGTTCAGCTATGGTAAAGGTGGTGAAATCTTGGGTGATCCATCCAAGGGGGTAACTACTCGTTCTTCTTGTCGCGTGTCAAAAGTGTGCGTTCAGTGCAAGTAGACACATCACAAGTAATAAGTGATAAGTATGTTATCGAGTTATCGTCTCCTCAGGGACTGGTATACTTAATATGCTTCCTTCATCTTCTTGCTCTGTAGAAAGATAAAAACACAAGTGAGTTGATGTGATTTGTTTAAACTAAAATAATTGAATAAAAATAAAGAGTCGAAATATTAGAGAGAGAGATGGGCCAGGATCCAGTTGTATTGTATTGTGGACTTGATTGACTTGTCTTTATCCAATGCAATCGTATATCTCTGCCTCGGCAGCACTGCAGTTTACTGCCTGGGCAGCGATAACGTTGTCTGCCGCGGCAATCCCTTGCTCGTGAGCAGACTTTACCAAAGTTCGGCAAAGTGTCCTTGAATGACTCCGCTTATCCCTAAGTCAGAGTGCTGTTGATGACTAGTCCTTGATGATACCTCCCGGCGTGAACCAATTATACTCACCAACCAATCTCACACTTCTTTTAGCCGCTGAAACTCTTAACCTATCCCTAGGCCGAGTTAGTATTTTGCGATTGAAACACCGTACTTACCCCTTTCGTGAATCTAACTCTCCCGAGCTTAGAGAAATGGATTACTCACAAACTTCCCTCCCGGGCTTGAATGCGAGAACAAGGAATAACAAAGGATAAGCAAACCTTGATAATCTTTATTGCATTGAATAAAAGACAAATTACAATCTCCTCTCACAAATACTCCACAACCTTCACCTAAACCCTATGAAGGTTTTAGAACATGATGGAGAGGAAGGAAACAAGAGTAGGAGTCGGCTCTCCCTAGGTATTTTTGATCTATCATACATTGGGTGGCTAGGTCTTTATATAGGCTAGACCTAGGGCAAACCTTTCCTAAGTAGAATACAACTTGGAGTAGGGAACAAGTCAAGTACATAATAATATTATATTTCCAAGTTTGAATTCGGCTAAGGGGGCTTTCCTGCGTGGTCTTCCTTTGAGCTTTTCCTTGTGCTAGCCAGCTCCGATTCTTGGGCTTCAAGTCCAAACACGTTCTTTAGATTTTTGTCTTTCCATCGCCTATCACTTTGCTTCCTGTCTTCCTGCTGCTGCCTCGACAACAAGTCCTTCCTCGGCCTTGTCGCTGCCGCGGCAATGGTTTTCCTGCACATATATGAAAACGCAGTAAAACGTGCCTTTTTCTATAAATATTATCTATTTAAGTATAACTTCTAAATATATCACATTAAGCACATGCATTGGTTTAAGTGGGTGAATATTTGGTGATAAATGCCGATAAAATGAGTAAAAAGTGATAGTGTGTTGAGCACTTATCACACCCCCAAACTCGAACTATTGCTTGTCCTCAAGCAATGCAAACCATCAATTTGCCGAACTCTACTCTCTCTTGGTCTTACATGTCCATCTATTCTCCCCACCATAGCTAGGCCTATCTTTAAGCCTTAACCATTCGGTTACCTAAGAATTTACCTAGAAACAAACTATAGGATTTGTGAGTGTGTGCGTTTTTGTGGACAAGTTGATTAAAGGCTTTCTTAGATAAACTCTAAGTTCAAGACAAATAGACATTGGTTTAAGTGTTCTCTTCTTTTTCAAACCCCAAATCTTGAGCCGGTTTCGGGCACCTCAAAGACTTGTGTTTTTCTTTTCACTAAAAACCTTTCTGTCTTTTCTTTTTAATATTCCTTAATACATACTAGAGCCAATTTCGGGCACCTCTAGCATGAAGAAGAGATTTTCTAGAGTCGGTGGTAGGCACCTCTAGTTACTTTTCCAAAAGTCTAAGTCTTTATCACCCAAGTTCATTAGAAGAATTCCTATAATCCAACTAGTCCCAAAAGTGTTTAAAGTTCTTCCTATAGTGAGTTTCTAAGTTTTCATCCTTAAGCATCCTAAGGTTAAGCCCTCTTGACAGAACCTAAACATGGTAAGGAGAAAGATTTCTATAGCCTTAAAGAATAAACTAAGGCAATACTGATGATGAGCAGTGCAAGAGTGTAGGCAGTTAATTCAAGTAAGGCGGGGAGCATAAAAATTAAAAAAAAATCACTGGAATACTCCCTTTTTGGCAAGGCCGCGGCAGTAGATTGCTGCCTTGGCAGTAAATCTGCTCCCCCAAACTCAAACTAAGCATTGTCCTCAATGCTTTATATTTGGAAGGAATAAACAGCAAAACAGAATAGGAATTATATGTAGCAAGGAAAAATAGTAAAAGCAATGAATATTGAATAAAGGACAAAGAATCTTAGAGCGACTCCGAAGAGCTGCTCGTAACAATTTTCCTCCGTTGCCTAGATGCCAAGTGCTTTGTCCTTGGGGAGGGCGATGGTTGCGCCTTTGCTTGCCTCGGCGGCTGGACTCGAGTGGGTGGGGTTCTATGCATTGGGGCTTCTACTTCTTCTCCTTCTCCTACTAAAAACAAAAGAAAACAACCAGTAGATATTAAATGTCCTAAACTAAAATTATTCCTATAAATTGCAGAAAATAAAAGATCGGAAGTTGCGGCATTAATTCGTTAAAGGAGGGCGTGCTAGGGCATCTTCCAAAGTGATGGTCTCCATGGTTTTTATGTCCTGTGGTCCAGAATAATGCTTCAAGCGTTGGCCATTTACTTTGAATTCATGGTCATCTGTTAGTGATTTGATCGTTACAGCTCCATGGGGAAAAACTCGAACAACTTCAAATGGTCCTGACCATCTAGATTTGAGTTTTCCTGGAAATAGTTTAAGTCTGGAGTTGAAAAGGAGAACGTGCTGCCCCGGCAGGAACTGCCTCGGTAGTAACCTTTTATCATGCCATTTCTTTGTTTTCTCTTTGTAGATTTTGGCATTCTCATAGGCTGCTGTCCGAAATTCTTCTATCTCATTAAGATCTAGTAGTCTTTTCTGTCCGGCTTTTTCCTAATCCATATTTAAATTTTTGACTGCCCAATATGCTTTGTGCTCGATTTCGACAGGCAAATGACATGCTTTCCCAAACACAAGCTTATATGGTGATGTTCCTAATGGAGTTTTGAATGTTGTCCTGTAAGCCCATAAAGCATCATCAAGACGATAGGACCAATCCTTTCTAGATGGATTTACCACCTTCTCAAGGATCTGTTTTAGTTCCTTATTAGATATCTCGGCTTGCCCATTTGTCTGTGGATGATATGCCGTCGCGAGCTTGTGGGTGATGCCTAGTTTCTTTAAGGCCGCGACAATCAGTCTGTTATCGAAGTGTTTCCCTTCGTCACTTATGATTGCTCTAGGGATTCCAAACCTTGTAAAAATGTTTTTCTTGAGAAATCTTTGAACTGTTTTAGAATCATTGTGCGGTGTGGCGATTGCTTCGACCCACTTTGATACGTAATCCACGACCACTAAGATATAAAGGTTTCCTTGAGAAGATGGAAAAGGTCCCATGAAATCTATTCCCCAAACATCGAACAGTTCTACTTCCAGTATGGGTCGTAAAGGCATCTCATGTCGTCTTGAAATGTTGCCTGTGCGTTGGCAGCGATCACAGTTCTTGTAGTAGTCATGGGCATCTTTATAAAGTGTGGTCCAGTATAGGCCGGATTGCAGTACCTTTGCTGTTGTCCTATTTCCTCCAAAATGCCCACCGCAAGGTGAGTCATGGCAGTGATGGAATACTGCTTTTTGTTCTTCTTCTGGCACACATCTTCTTATAACCTGATCTGCACAATGCTTGAACAGAAGAGGGTCGTCCCAGTAATAATGTTTTGCATTGTGCTGAAATCTCTTCTTTTCGTTATGATTGAGGTTATAAGGAATAATACCACTAACAAGATAATTAACAATATCAGCATACCAAGGGGTGGATGTTACGGTGGCAAGGTCTTCTGTTAATGTTGCAGATATGTATTCAGTCAATACCGCTGCAGCGCGGTTGTATACTGCGATGGCCTCTGTCTCGGCAGTATTTTTGCAGTAGTAACAATTTGCAGTATTTGTTCATCTGGAAATTCATCTTGTATATCTTCAAGTGAGTGAGTATTGTCTTTGTTCTCTAATCTAGAAAGATGATCGGCCACTTGGTTTTCTGTACCCTTGCGATCTTTGATTTCAATGTCGAATTCTTGTAAAAGAAGGATCCATCTAATCAGTCTGGGCTTGGCATCCTTCTTTGAGAAAAGGTACTTAATTGCTGAATGATCTGTGTGGACAGTGACCCTTGTTCTGATGAGATATGATCGAAACTTATCAAAGGCAAACACTACAGCCAGTAATTCTTTTTCTGTTATGGTGTAGTTAATCTGGGCATCATTGAGCGTTTTGCTGGCATAGTAGATCACATGAAACAGATTATTCTTCCTCTGCCCGAGTGCTGCCCCGACAGCATGATCACTAGCATCATACATTAATTCAAATGGCAACGACCAATCCGGTGGGATAACTATTGGTGCAGTGATTAGCTTCTCCTTGAGAGTCTCGAATGCGTCAGTGCATTCTTTATTGAACTCGAATTTCCTATCTTGTTCAAGCAAGTTGCAAAGAGGTTTAGAAATTTTGGAAAAATTAGAAATAAACCGTTTATAGAACCCTACATGTCCCAAGAAGCTTCGAACTCCTTTCACAGAATTTGGTGGAGGTAAATTCTTTATCACGTCTATCTTGGCCTTATCACCTTCTATTCCTTTTGATGATATTTTGTGACCTAACACAATGCCTTCATTCACCATAAAATGACATTTTTCTCAGTTTAAGACTAGGTTGGATTCCTCACATCTTTGCATCACTTTTTCCAAATTGCCGAGGCAGTGATCAAAGCTGTCTCCAAAGACTGAAAAATCATCCATAAATATCTCCAAAAAGTCCTCGATCATGTCATAAAAAATTGCCATCATACATCTCTGGAATGTTGTCGGGGCATTGCAAAGGCCGAACGACATCCTTCGAAATGCATAAGTGTCGTATGGACAAGTGAACGTAGTTTTTGCCTGATCTTCTGGATCAATGGCAATCTGATTATATCCTGAATACCCATCAAGAAAACAGTAATAAGGTTTACCAGCAAGTCTATCCAGCATTTCATCAATGAAAGGTAAGGGGAAGTGATCCTTCTTCGTTGCTTTATTCAACTTGCGATAATCCATACAAACTCTCCAACCGGTCACAGTCCTGGTTGGTATTAGTTCGTTGTTCTCGTTGGTTATAACATTCATACCACCTTTCTTAGGTACACATTGCACCGGGCTTACCCATGCACTGTCAGAGATGGGATAAATAATTCATGCATCAAGCCATTTGATAATTTCCTTACGTACTACCTCCTTCATAGCCTGGTTAAGTCTCCTTTGAGCTTCTACAGTGGGCTTATGGTCTTCTTCCAGGAGAATTTTGTGCATGCACACTGCTGGACTTATTCCCTTCAAATCATCAATTGACCATCCGATTGCCTTTTTGTGCTGCCGCAACATTGCTATTAAGGTCTGTTCCTGTTCTGGCAACAACTTAGAAGAAATGATTACCGACATCGTATGGTTATCTCCCAGATAAGCATATTTTAGTTTTTCTGGTAAAGGTTTTAGTTTTGGGACAAATGGTTCTTTATTACCAGATTGTTCATTTTTCTCTTTATACTCTAATGGTTCAAAGTACTTACCTGGAAGATGTGCTGTCCAGTTTGCTTCCTCCTTCTCAGTTGTCTCAGCATTGTTTAAAGAACGACTGTAACAATCATCCAAATTACTGCCGAGGCAACCCTGGGTATGTCATGAAGATCACTGCCGAGGCAATTGTTGCTCAGACAAGGGATTGCGTAATTATCATCTTGGTCATTCAGTAGTTGACATTCTTCCTCTAATTCGTCGTGTCTTTTCATCAGTTGACACACATTTAATTTGATTTCCTGATCATTGATTCTCATGGTTAATTCTCCCTTTTCCACGTCAATTAACGTGCGTCCAGTTGCTAGGAAGGGTCTCCCAAGGATGATTGGTGCGTTGTCATCTGCTTCACAATCAAGGACAAGGAAGTCGGCAGGAAAAATAAACTTGTCAACTCTTACCAGTATGTCCTCGATTTTGCCTTCAGGTTGCACATAGGATCTATCCGCGAGTTGGATCATTACTGTTGTAGGCTTTGGCCTTCCAATTCCAAGCTTTTGGAAGACTGATTTAGGCATGAGGTTTATACTTGCTCCAAGGTCGCATAGGGCCTTTCCTTCATAACTTTTTCCTATCGCACAAGGTATAGTGAAGCAACCAGGATCTTTTAACTTTGGTGGCATGTGGTTATGCAGCATTGCCATGCATCCCTCGGTGCCAGCCACTATCTCAAACTCACCTATTCGTTTTCTCTTTGATATCATATCTTTTAAGAACTTGGCATAGTTGGTCATTTGTTCAATGGCCTCAACGAATGGTATGTTGATGTGGACTTGCTTCAAGATATCGAAGAACTTCTTGAACTGTTGATCCTGTTTTTGTTTTTTTAACCTTTGCGGGAAAGATGGTGGTGGTCTCATCTCTTCCAGGGTTTCTTTAGTTTGGAATCGTATACCTGGCACCACTGGAATTTTTGTTGCCTCGGCAGACTGCTCAGGCGCTGTAGTGCTTGCTGACGGGGCAGTGTTGTCAGTCTCGGTTTGCTCAGCCTCTTCTCTTGGTTGATCCGCCGGTTGGGTTCGGTTCTCTGGGATCTTCTCTTTCAACTGTAGACCACTCCTGGTAGTGATTGCCTTAAACTGTTCATGGCTTAGTACCTTAGCAACCTCAGTATTGCTAGGTAGGACTCCTTGTGGTCTAGTGTTTATACATTGAGCAAACTGCCCAACCTGAGTTTCCAAAGTTTTTATGGCCGCTTCTTGATTTTGTAGCCTCATCTCAGTCCTATTCATAAAGGCGTCGGTCCTCTTGATGAAATTACTATTTTCCGCCATGTATGACTCGGTTTTCATCATGAAGGCCTTTAGCGTGTTTTCCAATGAATTGACCGGTTACTGCTGCATCTGCTACTGCGACATCGGTTGTTGGACTTGCTGCTGCGGCATTGGCTGCTGAAATCCCGGTGGTTGGGTGATTGGGTTTAAGGCATTATTTGGGTTGCTCCATGATAAGTTTGGATGCCTCTTCCATGAGGGGTTGTACGTGTTGGACATCACATTCTTACGGTTGTAGTTTCCAACATACATACCGGTTTCTTGATTCATGCAGTCAACAGAACTGTGGTTACCTCCACATAAATCACAACATGAATCAATTACCTTAACCTCACGGGTATTGTTTTGTAATTGTAGGTTTTGCACCATCTTGGTAAGAGAGGCCAATTGTGCTGCCACTGAACTTGATGAATCTAATTCGTTTACCATGGCTTGGCGTCTTACTCCTCCTCGCCTAGATGTGGGAAACTGGAAGTCATTCCTTGCGAGTTTATTCAAAATTTCAATAGCTTCCTCGGGTGCCTTGTCCAGGAGTATGCCGTTTGCCGAGGCATCTAACATCATCCTTGTCGGGGCATTCGTGGCGTTGTAAAACATTGTCACTTGTGTCCATAAGGGAAATCCATGCAGCGGACACTTGTGCAATAGCTCTCTGTAGCGTTCCCATGCCTCGTACATTGGTTCGTCTTCAGCCTGTCAGAAAGAAGTAATTTCATTACGAATTCTATCATATAGATTAGTAGGATTAAAACGAGTAATGAAATCACGGCAAAGTTCACTCCAGGATCCAATAGATCCCGCTGGAATGCTATTCAACCAAGCTTTCGCCCTATCCCTCAGTGAATAGGGGAATAGCTTTAATCGCAAGACATCTTCATGGACTCCTTGGATTTTGAAAGAGTTGCAGATTTCCATGAAAGATTTGAGATGCTGCCTTGCGTCTTCAGTTGCAGACCCACCAAATTGTCCAATTGTATTTAACATGTTTAACATAACAGGTTTAAGTTCAAAATGGGCTGCTTCAATCTCGGGTGTAACGACTCCTGGGTTTAGTCCATTTAAGTCCTCCTCCAAGAAATCTCTGACAGTCAGCTGTCGCGGCCCAGGTGGCGGCGGAAGACCTTCATTGCCGGCAGGTATGTTTTGTCCTGCCTGAACCTCTGCCATGACTCTTCGGATTTGTCTCCTCAACCTTAACCCTGTTCTTTCAATCTCAGGATCTAACTCGTATAAGGGGTTGGTTGGATTGGCCCTGGTCATACACCAAGAAAAAAAAAGTAAAATAAAAATAAAAATAAAAAGAAAAAGAAACAAGGAAACAAGGAAAAAAAAATTTAGTTGTCAGTCCCCGACAACGGCGCTAAAAACTTGTCACATGTCAAAAGTGCGCGTTCAGTGCAAGCGGACACATCGCAAGTAATAAGTGATAAGTATGTTATCGAGTTATCGTCTCTTCAAGGACTGGTATACTTAATATGCTTCCTTCATCTTCTTGCTCTGTAGAAAGATAAAAACACAAGTGAGTTGATGTGATTTATTTAAACTAAAATAATTGAATAAAAATAAAGAGTTGAAATATTAGAGAGAGAGATGGGACAGGATCCAGTTGTATTGTATTGTGGACTTGATTGACTTGTCTTTATCCAATGCAATCGTATATCTCTGCCTCGGCAGCACTGCAGTTTACTGCCTGGGCAGCGATAACGCTATCTGCCGCGTCAATCCCTTGCTCGTGAGCAGTCTTTACCAAAGTTCGGCAAAGTGTCCTTGAATGACTCCGCTTATCCCTAAGTCAGAGTGCTGTTGATGGCTAGTCCTTGATGATACCTCCCGACGTGAACCAATTATACTCACCAACCAATCTCACACTTCTTTTAGCCGCTGAAACTCTTAACCTATCCCTAGGCCGAGTTAGTATTTCGCGATTGAAACACCGTACTTACCCCTTTCGTGAATCTAACTCTCCCGAGCTTAGAGAAATGGATTACTCACAAACTTCCCTCCCGGGCTTGAATGCGAGAACAAGGAATAACAAAGGATAAGCAAACCTTGATAATCTTTATTGCATTGAATAAAAGACAAATTACAATCTCCTCTCACAAATACTCCACAACCTTCACCTAAACCCTATGAAGGTTTTAGAACATGATGGAGAGGAAGGAAACAAGAGTAGCAGTCGGCTCTCCCTAGGTATTTTCGATCTATCATACATTGGGTGGCTAGGTCTTTATATAGGCTAGACCTAGGGCAAACCTTTCCTAAGTAGAATACAACTTGGAGTAGGGAACAAGTCAAGTACATAATAATATTATATTTCCAAGTTTGAATTCGGCTAAGGGGGCTTTCCTGCGTGGTCTTCCTTTGGGCTTTTCCTTGTGCTAGCCAGCTCCGATTCTTGGGCTTCAAGTCCAAACACGTTCTTTAGATTTTTTTCTTTCCATCGCCTATCACTTTGCTTCCTGTCTTCCTGCTGCTGCCTCGGCAACAAGTCCTTCCTCGGCCTTGTCGCTGCCGCGGCAATGGTTTTCCTGCACAGATATGAAAACGCAGTAAAACGTGCCTTTTTCTATAAATATTATCTATTTAAGTATAACTTCTAAATATATCACATTAAGCACATGCATTGGTTTAAGTGGGTGAATATTTGGTGATAAATGCCGATAAAAGGAGTA
Organism: Abelmoschus esculentus; assembly: GCA_035048815.1. NCBI lineage: Eukaryota > Viridiplantae > Streptophyta > Magnoliopsida > Malvales > Malvaceae > Abelmoschus > Abelmoschus esculentus. Next base: position 13,195,234 of record JAUCBN010000040.1, read on the forward strand.
AAAGTGATAGTGTGTTGAGCACTTATCACTTCTCTTAGATTAATGAACCATATTGCATTTATCTCATTTATAGAGCCTAAAATTATCAATGAAGCTTTAGATGATGATTTTTGGATATTGCCTATGCAAGAAGAGTTAAATCAATTTGAGAGAAGTAATGTATAAACATTAGTTGATAGACCTAGTAATAAATCTACTATAGGAACTAAATGAGTCTTTAGAAACAAACTAGATGAGAGTCCTTAACATTGTGAGAAATAAAGCTAGATTAGTTGCTCAAGGTTACACTCAAGAAGAGGGAATAGATTTCGATGAAACTTATGCACCCGTAGCTAGAAAGGAAGCTATTAGGATGTTACTTGGATTTGCATGTTATCATGATTTCAAGCTTTTTCAAATGTATGTCAAAAGTGCTTTTTTAAATGGTTTTATAAATGAAGTGTATGTTGAACAACCATCGGGTTTTGAGGATCCAAAATTTCCAAACCATGTGTTTAAATTAACAAAAGCTTTTTATGGTTCAAAACAAGCTCCTAGAGCTTGGTATGAAAGGCTTTTAAACTTTTTAATTGAAAAAGGTTTTGAAAAAGGAAAGGTAGATACTACACTTTTTATAAAAATGTTTAAAAATGATATCTTAGTAGTTCAAATTTATGTTGATGATATTATTTTTGGATCTACTAATGAATGTTATTGTCAAGAATTTTCTAAGTTAATGCAAGGTGAATTCGAGATGAGCATGATGGGGGAGCTCTCATTCTTTTGGGGACTCAAAATCAAGCAAAGGAAATATAGCACCTTTATCAATCAATCAAAGTATGTCAAAGATATGCTCAAGAAGTTTGGCTTGGAGAATGTGAAACCTCAAGCCACTCCTACGAGCTCATCAACTAAGCTTGACAAGGATGACGGAGGTAAGTGTGTTGATTCTAAATTGTATAGATCCATGATAGGTTCTTTGCTTTACCTTACCGCAAGTAGACTGGATATTATGTTTAGTGTTTGCTTGTATACTAGGTTCCAAGCTAGTCATAGAGAATCACACTTAGTAGCCATTAAGAGAATTTTTAGGTACCTTAGAGACACACCTTGTTTAGGTCTTTGGTATCCTAAAGACTCTTCCTTTAATCTTCATGCTTATTCGGATGCGGATTATGGAGATTGTAAGATAGATAGGAAAAGTACTTCCGGAACATGTCAATTCTTAGGTAGTATGCTCATATCTTGTTTTTCTAAGAAGAAAAATAGTGTAGCTTTATCTACCACCGAAGCGGAGTACATACCCTTAGGGAGTTGTTGTGCTCAAGTGTTATGGATGAAACAACAACTCTTAGATTATGGCATTAAGGTTAAAACTATACCTCTAAAATATGATAATACTAGTGTCATTTGTCTTACGAAGAATCTTATTCAACATTCTAGAACAAAACAAATAGAAATTAGACATCACTTTATTAGAGATCATTTGTCTAAAAATGATTTTGTTCTAGAGTTTGTTGACACCTTAAATCAATTAGCGAACATTTTTACCAAACATTTAGACAAAGAGATTTTTGGACCTTTAGGAGAGTGTTAGGCCTAACTAGCCTTTCTTGAACTCTTATGTGTTATTTTTTGTGCAAAATTTATGCTTGAATCTTGGTTGAAATCATGCCTATGTTATTTTTGCATCTTGTTGCTTCTATGTATGTTGCTAGGGGGAGTATGAACTTATTCATGCATTTTAATCATGTCATAACATCATATGCATGCTTCTAGAGACTTTAGAGACTCATTTCTAGTACTTTAGAAGCCTAAAATGCAAAGCTTAGCTAAGTGGTATCGAAACGGGTGAGGTCGGTTTCGATACCTGTTCTTCGTGTTCTTTTGGGAAGTTTCTGGGTAGGTTTGGTATCGAACCCAGTATCGATACTAAGGTTTTGATACAACTGTTTCGAAACACCTATAATGGCGTATCGAAACGCACGGCGGCAGAATGCTTTAAAACTCACCCAAACCTAATTTTTAACCAATTAAAACATATCCAAACTCTTCCTCTCTAACCCTAGACGAAAACCTTCTACAAAAACCCCTCAATCCTTCACTTTTTACCACAAAATCAAACGATTTTCTTGAGGGTTTTTCATCAACACATCAAATCCAAGGCTATATCAAGAATTGGTGCTTCAAAACCTCTTAATTCATCCTAATCAATACTCAAGGTAATTTTCGAAAAACCTTATTTTTGTTGACTTTTAGTATGTTAAAATTTAGATTTTGAACATATTATGCATGTTTATTGTATGGGTTTTCATAATCCTACAAAAACTTTTTCAAAATCAATTTTTTTTCATTCGAATATAAATTATTTTCATCGTATTGGTTTTCATTGGTTTTTCAATTCTTTTTCAAAATTTCAAAACCCTTGAATTATTGATTAATAGGATTGAATTAGGTTTATAGAGCATATATGTTTTAAGTGCCTAAAACTAATCCAATTTGTTAAATTCTTAGATTATGGCACCAAAGAAACGTCAACGCACCAAGGGCGGTAGTTCGTCATCCTCTCGTGCTCCTAAAGCCGACGTCCATTTGGTTGTCAAAAGAAGCTTGGATGGTCATGGTCGAGTTGAAAACTTTCAACAATTTCGCCACCTCCCGCTTAAAAAGGAACGTTATGTGGATGTGCAATTCATGAACTCCACCAAGTTTCAATTCCGATACCTTCATCTTTTACAAGATTGGAAGTTCTTGTCCTTTCTTACCTCTACCGGCAAGTTTTATCCCACTCTTGTCCTCTTTTTCTATGCTAATTCCTCTTGCATTCTATCCAAGGATAGGAGTAAAGTGGTCGCCATTGAATCCTACCTCATGGTTCGTACCTTTAGAATCGACGTCGACACCTTTGTTGATGTTTTCGGCCTTGAGGATGAGGGCACTGATGATGAGGATTCTCTTGGCACTTTCACCGGATCGGTTATTGGACTTGATGTACATGATCGCTTCTTGCATCTTATTATCTCTTGGTGTATTCGTCCATCAAATGGTAAGTATTTTTAGATACGTCAAGTTGATAGTTTTTTTGCTTAAATGTTTTCGCCAATCCAATCGTCCAAATCTTGCCCAAATAGTTTTCTCCGATATTGTTTGGCATATCAAGAACCGTGCCACTCCCTTGGTCAAATCTTTTCCTTATGCATGTGTCCTTAGCTCTATTTTTGTGCATTTGGGAATTGATTGTTCTTATGACAAAGTGGAGTCCGTCAAAGAACCTATCGGTGAAACCTCTCTTAACCGTTCTCATTTCCAATATCTAAATGGTGAATGGGTTCGTGGTGCTCCTCCTCTTCCTCATTCTCCAGTTGATCCGGAGCCTATTAGACAAGTTGCTCCAAACACCGAGTTGATGGACTTTCTTACTTCACGGTTTGATAGTTTGGATGCTCGCTTTGATAACATGGATACTCGTTTTGATTCCCTCACCACTCACGTCGACTCTCGTTTCGATGCTACGGATACGAGGTTGACAAGTTTGGAGAATCAAAATCTTTCAATGCATGTCTCGCTCGAAGCTCTCCGGCATGTTCAAGCTACCTCAAATAGAGATGATGAGGACGACGAGGAAGATGACGAGGAAGATGATGAGGATGGTGAAGGTGATGGTGACGGAGATGAGTGATCTTTAGCTTAGCTATTTTGCTTTGTCTTTGCTATGGCTTTTTAGGACTATTTATGTTTTTCTGAGTATTATGTTGCATTTTCATTCATGTTAGAACAATATAAACCTATGGTATTTGATTGTTATGCTTTGAACCTTATGTTGAATTTGGATTTGGATTATTAATGCTATGCTTTATTTGATAATCTTGTGCTTACATTCTCTTATGCCTTATTATTATTACATTGATTTTGATCTAACAAAAAGGGGGAGAAGAAAGATGTCATATATTTTTTTAAATTTTTTTAAGGGGGAGAATACCATTTTTAAGTTATGCAACTATTTAGGGGGAGTTGTTTAAAAGTTTTAAAACTTAAAAATTTATGTTGGTTTTGTTATATCAAAAAGGGAGAGATTGTAAAACTAAAATTGATTTTGATATAACAATTATATTAAAGGACTTATTTTATAATAAATTTTTAAGTTTCTAAGTCAAAATTAAGGTTTCAAGTCAAACCAAGAACTTTGAAATAATTTTTCTAAGTATTTTTATATGAGCGTATCGATACCGCCCTTTGTTTTTGAAAGAATGTTCTTGAGACTAAGAACAAGTATCGATACCTGTTTCGATACCGAGACCTCACTACCAATAAATGTTTCGAACCCAGTATCGAACCATGCCCTGAGTTTTTAATTGTTTTAAAAAATATTTAAAATTAAGGTTAGTGTTTCGATACCAGTATCGATACCCCTAAAATCCCTAACGGCTCTTTTAAGCATTAAATGAGTTAACCGTTGGTGGTAGTTAAAGCTTTAAATGATGGTTATTCCGTTTCGATACCCGTATCGATACCAAACTTCACAGTTTACTTCAGGTATCGATATCCGTTTCGATACGCCCTTTAATAAATGCACAACGTCTCTTTTTATTTGTGGTCTATTTCGAAACAGGTAGCCCGTGTTTAGATACCAGTTCTATCAGAGTGCATTTATGATGGAAAGAGAAGGCTCCAATGTCTATATTTACATCTCCAACAACCCCAACGGTTAGAAATCAATGAGAAGGTATAAATTGAAGCATTTTGAGCAGCATTAAAAACTATTGAACCTCAAACAACAATCAAGCACACAAATCTAACTCCAAAGCACTTTATTGCATATCTTGACTCCCAACTCTTGTAATTTCATTTTGATTCTTTGTAATTGAGTTTTGGGAGAGTTATTCTTTATTTGGGGCATTTATTTCTATTGAGAGAAACTTTAGTGCCTTTATTTCTTCAATTTTATTCTTGTGAGGTTGAATCAATTCTTGGGTAGAAGAATTGATTCGAATTGTAACGGTTATTCCTTGAACCGAGAAAAAGGTCGAATTCTTTAGTGAATTGGTTTCAAAATCTTTAGTGGGAGTTAAGGTAGTGGATGTAGAGCTTGTTTTGAAGCTTGAACCACTATAAATCTTGTGTCTCAATTTTTCATCTTTTTACCGAAAAATCTTCCATCAATTTTTTAAATAGCCAATTAACCCCCCTCTTGGCCAACTTTATCAATCGATCAACTTAACAGAAATAAAGATCAAGACGATCAAAGTTGGAAAATGGAGAGCCGCGCTTTCAAAACCCTAGCGTTAGGATAGATCATCCTTATTCAATATTTTTTGGTTCTTTGAATTCAACGTCTATGGACAGAGGGGACAAATTTAGGATTATGGTTCAAGAAAGATGGTTCTTCGGAGATGGAAAAAATATGATTAATTTTTATTAACGTATTACATCATCAAATTAATGAAGATTAACGAATTAGTAATCAATCTAAGATAAATCTATAATTAAATAACAAAAACTTAGTTTTAATGAAATAACATATTTGTTAATATGGTAACTTTAGTAACAAAAATTAAAATTTTCAGTATCAATTTAGATTAGTCAAGCGGGAGAAAGAGAACTTTTATTATTGTCTTCTCAGTCAGTTTTTTTTCCTAAATCTTGTTTTGGGATGAGATCTATTCTAACATTTTGATAAATTAGGTAGTGATAATCATACATCCTCCAGTCTAACTTTCTTGGTGTTTTATGATATTTTTGTTTCTTAACTATTGTTTTAGTAATTAATCATTCGTTAAGAGTGTTGGTAAAGATGTTCTATTTTCTATGTGCGAAAATACATTTTTGATTCTTATTTTAAAAAGGCTTAAAGGTCAGATTGACCCTTAAAAAAACAATTAAGTTATTATAGAACAAATTTCACCCAAATGAGCCTTCATAATTTAAATTATGATCAATCAAGACCTCAAAATTCATATTGCGACTAATTTAGCTCTTCCATAATGATGATTGTTATAGTTGATTGATAATTCAAAAGTAGTTATTATGATGGTAACATGTGATACACTCAAGAAGTGCCATAACATAAAAACCATAGAAATCATTTAAAATTTTTTAAAAAATATTATTTTATGTTTTATTAAAAAATTAAAGGAGAAAATAACATATTATTTTTTTGATGAAGATGTATGATTTCATTAACTAAAAAATCGTACAAAAAAATATCACTTGCCTCATTAAAACGCTTCCTAAACCTAAACTATATCTTTGTATATATAATTTTTTAAATTTTATAGATTTTTTTTTTCAATTTGGTACTTCTAGAGTAAGTCACGTGTCTTTTAAACATATATTTATTTTGGATATAATGAAAGACTTAATTGTAAATTTTTTTAAGGTATTTGAATTTACTCATAAATTAAAAAGCTCTGGCTCTAACAGTTCCTACTCCTACCGAAGTGAGACTAAGAGTTACCTACATGACTCTGATTGGACCCACCTGAGCCTCCTTGTCCCACAGACGGCCCATAGGTCAAACTTTGAACCTGCTCTAACGATTTGGCACTAGCAGCTAACTCTGAGAATACCTTAGGCGGTTTAGCAGTGAGATAAGTCTGGATCTCTTTCCTCAGACCTCTCAAGAACCTCTTACATCTCATCTTTTTTGTAGCAACAAGCTTTGGAGCATACCGGCTCAGCTAGAGGAACTCTTGTTCATAAGGAAAGACCAAACGGTTCCCCTAAACAAGATGGGTAAACTGCTCCCTCAAGGTGTCGATGTGAGTCTCACCCACATACTTACTGTCAAACTCCTCAAGGAAATCTTCCCACTTTGGGCATGAGGATACCAGCCCTACTCTACCGTCTCCCACCACTCTCTCGTGTTGCCTTTCAGAAGTGACAACATACACGACAACTTATCCTCCGATCTCAGTCTCATATGTCTCATTATCCACCTTGTATCATGCAACCACTGATCCGCATGCACGAAATTATCTTGTCCCATACTAAAGAAGTCTATCGCTCCTTGTCTTCGCACCCTTTCGACCGGTGCCTCACGAGGCATAGAAGATGGCGTCGGTATAACTTTCACTATCTTGCGTAGGGTACGGTTCAACTGAGCAAAGCAGTTGGACCATTGACCAATTGCATCGTCCGATGACACCTCCTCATCGAGCTTATACTCGTAGTCGAAGTCTCTTTCCTGAGAACCCCTACTTTCCTCACGCTCTCTTACTCGTCTCGACATGATCAACTTCTGCACAAATGACAAGTAAGATTACACCATTGAAATTTCATCTTTAAAGAAAATACAATATCGACTCATGGGCATGTACTTGTCTGTCACCTATATAACACACTAGACTCCCTCGGGGACTTCGTAGAACCAACTTAACCTAAGCTCTGATACCACTAAATGTAATACCACAACTCGGTGCCATATTGGGCCTCCGGACCAAAACCTGTATTTCAAAATTTCTTTCAAAATCCCAATAACAAGACCAAACTCAAATCCAACATAAAATCATAAAATCCATTTCAAGTTAAAACGTAAGTCCATAACAAGTTTAAAAAGGTTGGAGCTCCATAATATTACAAATCGGTTTTAAACATTAAACCAAAATAAATAAACAGAGTTATTACTACATATAGGGTTCGACAAAGTACTAGCCCACTAAATCTATAATTGTACTCTGATACATGGTCGATGATGAAATCTAAACCTCGATGATGCTCTACGGAAATCGGTTTCACCTAACTTACGCACGAAAACACATTTCGAACGCTGATCTAAAAAATTTCAATGGGTACGCCATCACTCGGCCCAAAATCATGCATATCATAAGCAATAAAGCAAAGCATATAAATACCGTACATGATATGATGGTCTAGCATGCTTGCTTAACACATGGCACAAATGGATGTATAATAACGAACACAGTATATACATGTCACATCACAAAAAAACACAAAAGTGAGGCCCGCGTCCATACAACATCGGGATCCTACACTCAGGATTGAGGTCGCCCTCAAATCCTATGTTAGGAATGTTACATTGAACATCTTTGAATGATGCTACCCAACATTCGGAATAAGATCTTCAATACATCACCCAAAATATTACATCGGATGGCCTTCAACGTGTTCAACACTTTTGGATATCCAGATTTCCATCAAACAAGGACTCAACACACACAAATTGTAACACACTCGACCCGGTGCCACATCGGGCCTCTGGCTCAAAACTTATATTTCAAAATTTCTTTCAAAAAGCCTATAAAGACAGGTCCAAATCCATTTCCATAATAATATAATAAAGTCCAAATCCATTTTAAAACATAAATACGAATAAGTAGTGGAGCTCCAAAATATTACAAATCGTTTAGAAGCATTGGACAATATATAAAACAGAGTTACAAATTACACATATAGGGTCCTACAAGTACGAATGCCCACTATGCCTAATAACAGTACTCTGACAACAGGTGCCGATGTTGAACCCACCACGATGATGCTCCTTCGAACAGCTTTCCTTAACCTACGCACGAAAACACATTTCGAACGCTGAGCTACTAAAGCTCAGTGGGTACTCGACCAACCAGTCCACCACATGCATAACATAAAATAAGCATAGCAACATGTGTGATGACATGGCATGAATACGATGGCGCTACCATAACCTCCTAAACACATGATATCATGATGGCATATATCAGCACATAGCATATGCAAGACAAGATAAGACCACACAGAATCTCAAGTTCTTAACCCGTATTTATATCTCATATATATGCTTATATAAATATATATATATATCGGTGTCCATATCACCTCATAGTAGTATATAAGTAGGGGGACCCATAAGCACTAAGCAAGGCCCGTGGCATGCCACTCCACATAATCCGCTAAGGAACCCATCAGCACTAAGCAAGGTTATCAGTTTTACCATCATATAATATATACTCTAGTAACCCATCAGTACTAAGCAAGGTTACCAGATTATCTCATAATCATATAATATATACTCTAGGCAACCCATCAGCACTAGGCAAGGTTCCTAGTAAGCCACATGACTCGAATAGGTCACACGAACTCTTAACGGTTCTACATACCGATTTACACCATTAGACTTCAATTGTTATTCAATTATCTCTTTAATAGGTCTAAGTGTCTATTTCTCGGTTTAATATTCATTTTAAGGTTTAAGCAAGTCTTTAGAACTTCTAAGATAGCATTGTGAGACTTTACCATTTTTCCACAAGAACTTGGGCTAATTTGCCTTGGGGTATCGATACCACTACTTGGAGTATCGAAACGCCAGGTATCGATACCCTCCCAAAGGGGGTATCGAAACGTCGATATTGATACGAGTATCAAACCTTTTGACCACTTCAAAGTCAACGAAAAAGGGACATGCCCGCTTCGATACTGGTATCGAACCAGAAATCTCACTAGAGGACTCGGTATCGATACAAGTATCGAAACCTTTGACCTTACTTCAAACTCAACGAAAGAGGACCAACCCGCTTCGATACCGGTATCGAACCGAGAAGGTCACTAGACAACTCGATATCGAAATGGCCTGCCCGCGTTTCGATACCCCTGCACGAAATATGCAGTTTTGCTTATTCAAACACTTAGAATCCTATCCAAACTTGATCCACTTAATCCCAAATTGATCCTAAACTTTAAGGAAGTGTTCCTAATCATGTCTAAACCATTTTTACGAAGGTTCATCATCTATAATCAAATTCACCATTATAGCATATTTAAGCTAACATACAACACAACAAGCATCAAACCTGTATCAAGCTTAAAATATAATATGCATGATGATTAAGAGTTGGAAGAGAACCAACCTTAAGCAAAAATAGCAACAACTCGAGTTCCAAAGCAAGCCTAAACCTTCTCCTTCCCCAAAGCTCTTGAAGGCTCTCCAAGCTCTTTCTCTACAAGAGAAAGATATACAACGGTTAGACACGCTTTGGGAAGATTTTAGAAGCTTAAAACACTACAAGAACAGAGATTTAAGCCCCTAAAAATCCATTCCCGAACTCAAGCTTAAACCCCCACATAAACCTTTCACTCCACCAAACTAGCTATTCCTTAGCTTGTTTTATAGATCCACCATAGCTCTATAACATCCCCTCCAACATAAAAACGAGATACAACACAAAACTCTCAAAGTTCCAACCTTTTACCTTTCTTTTCTTTGCTTCAAGAGCAGGAAGATGTGAGGGAAAAGAGAAGAGAGGATGAGATCATTCTGCAGAGAAATAACACCTCCCCTAACCTCTCTTGTCCCCTACTTATTTAGGCATTTACCATAATGCCCTCAACTTACACTCCTATAGGCCACAACCTCTCAAAACCAAGCCTAAGGCCCAACAAGGCCCAAACCACTCAAACCTGGGGCCCAAAACCGAAGCCCAAACCCCTCGGGTTAACCCAACACTCGGATCCGAATTCGGGTCGTGACACAAATGATCCACCTAGGATCTTCACATCAAGACGTATTAAGACTCATCATAACTTAATCCATTGGGGTTAAGATTATCAATTTCAATTTTAACAATCCATTTTATAGCTTAAGACATTTATAAGAACCCTTAAATTCAATTACCGAAACCTCAATCTCTACTTAACATGGGCAAGATTACACAGGGGTTTCAATACTCCCTATGTGGGGTATCGGAACACCCTGTATCAATACTCTTACAAAGAGGGTACCGAAACGCTTTGACCAACTCTAAGGTCAACTAAGGAGGGCTTATCCGCTTCGATACGGGTATCGAATCGGGGATGCCACTATAAAGCCTTGTATCGAAACACGGGCTAGGCATTCCGAAACGCCTACCTTTCTAGCCTAAGTTTTCTCTCTGGGTATCGATACACCCACCAAGGGTATCGATACCCCCTGCACGAAATGTAAAACTAGACCTAGACCTAGAAAATCTTAAGAACCCTCCCTAAATTTTATCTATTCGATCTGAAATCATTCCTACATGTTCATGGAAGTGATTAAGGTGTGTTTTAATAAATTTCAACACATAACTCGACATATTAGAAGATTCACCATTAATGTCTTAAAATCTAAAAACCAAGCATTCATGAACAAAATCTACATGTATGAAACTACAATGACAAGAATGATGATAAGAGAGTTGAGAGTACCAACCTTAAGTTAAAACAGCAGCAAAACGTCACCTCCTTCCCTTCTATTCTTCTTCCTCACTAAGCTTGTAGATGGTTCTCCAACCTCTTTTTTTACAAGGAGAAAGATAAACGACTTAGAAACACCTTAGGATGATTCTTGAACTTAAAAACACAAAAAGATTAAGATTTAAGCTCTTGAAATCCCATTCCCGAGCTCAACCTCTAACCCCCTCAAAACCTCTTTTTCTCCACCAATCACTTTCACCTTGATTTGTAGATCTCTCCAAACTCTATAACTTCCTCTCTTGCACTAAAACGGGATTCACAGCCCACAAGAACAAGTTAACACCTTTAGCTTCTTGTTTGGGTTGAAAAAAAGATGAAGATAAAGAGACAATGATGACTTCACCATTTTCAGATTTCTGCGGCACAAAAGCCCCCACAAAAATCTCTCTTTCATCTATTTGTGAAATTACCAACATGCCATCAGCCCACAACTTAAACTCAAACACAAACACTCAAGACCCAACAAACTAGGCCCAACCCACTCTAATCGGGGCCCAAAACAGAAGCCCAAACTCTCAGGTTAACCCGAAATTCGGATCCGAATTCGAGTCGTTACACATTCAAACTTAAATAATTTTCAAAGTCAATATTTTTTAATCTCTAAAATTTTTTAAATGTTTTTTTTACTCAAATCAGTCATTTTGATAACTAAGTATCGGTAGACCTATGGTATATTGCTATAGCTTTTCGCTAGTGAAAAATATTTTAATTCACCTTAGCTTATGATTCCCCTTTGATTTTTTTGTCTACTGAAAATTCAAGTCTATGTAAATTTATTTATTAAATAAATTAGATCTTACCTCTTAATTATTTTAGATACTTAATATACTCGTATATTTTTAAAGTATAATAATTTGGCCCTGTCCAATATTGAATTATGTTTCTATTCCTATAATTACTTAGAATAATATTTTATAAATGATACTAATCTTATATTGAATATGCAACTATAGATAGATTTATGCGACATAAATTAAGTAATTAAAAATTGATTCAAACCATAGCTTTTGAATTTTTTATAATATATAAGTTTAAAAATTATGATCACACAAATTGTATAAAATTTATTTTATATTAAATTTTAACTTTATAATGTAAAAATGTGTTCAATATTTCATGTTAAAAAACAAAATATGTTCAATATTTCATGTTAAAAAAAATATGTTCAATATTTGTTTTTAAATGAAAACAACTTAAACATATTATATAAGAATGATTTAAATAAAAAAAGTCTAAAGTATATTTTTTAAAATTTTAAATATTTAAATATTATATATATAAAAACAGATGTCCAAAGTTTTAATAGCTCTAACGAAATAAAGATAATAATAAACTTCCGTTAGATTTGTTAGTAAATTAAATAATCAATCTGAGATAAGTAGAACATAAGTCAAATGAACTTAAAAGATAAAAAGTTCTTCTGAATAATGAAAACTGATTTTGTTTTAAAAGAATGATATTAAAAATAACGTACCTATAGAAAATAAGAAAAAGGTTTTTGCATAGCGTGATAAATAAACGTAACTTTCATTTGGTTAAGATATGTCTTTAGTTAATAGATTGAATTTATTTAAAAAACTAAGATATTAAGTATATATATTATAATATTTATAATTATAATAATAAAAAATATATTAATCATCAAAAAATAATAATGATGTTTTATAAAAATAAAAATATAACTAATAATTATAGAATTTAATATATAAATGAAAGGAATTAAAAAAATAAAAATTATCTAAAGGTAAAATAAAATAAAAATAATTTAAAAGAGTAAAAATAATATGTAATTATATATAATTAAACTAAAATAACAACAAAATCATTATAACATTAATTGTTTTTTTTTTCATATGTTTTTTTTTTCACGAGGGCATCACGAGTAATTGTCATATTTTTTTTCATATGTTTTGTTATTATTTTTTAATTTTCTTATTATTTTTTTGTTTTATCATTTATTATCAAAAAAAAGTCTAACTACACACGTTAACTTAAAAATAATTAAAATTGAATTAAACCTTATAAAATATAAAAATATAAACCGTTGTAAAATAGTTGACAATTGATCTGAGAAATTTAGTTAAAATAATACGATAATCGTATTGATAAAATTAAATTAATTTATTTTACTTTATAATTATGACAATATTAATTTTTATAATGTAATAATATTTAAAAAATTATGTATAAATTATCAATTATTTTTTATTTATGTAAAAAAGCATTTCTTAATAAATATTTTTGAAAAAAACTTTGATATTTCATCAATTAATGTTTAATTATAAAATTATAATTAAAAATTTAATTAATGAAATAATCATGAGATAAGTAAAAGATAAGTTAAATGAACTCAAAAAATAGAAGATTATTTTGAATAATAAATTGATTTTGTTTCAAAAGAATGACATTGAAAATGGCATGCGTATGGAAAATAAAAATAAAGGTTTTGTATAGCGTGACAAAAAAAACGTAACTTTCATTTCGTTGACATTATTATGAGGTGTCTTTTAGTTATTAGATTAAATTTATTTTAAAAAAGAAAATATATTATATAATTTTTATAATTATAATAATAAAAAATATACTAATCATCAAAAAAATAATAATAATGTTTTATAAAAATATAACTAACAATTATAGAATTTAATATATATAAATGAAAGGAATTAAAGAAATAAAACTTATTAAAAATTCAAATAAAATAAAAAGAATTTGAAAGAGTCAAAATAATATGTAATTATATATAATTAAACTAAAATAACAAAAAGAAAGATCATTATAACAATTAACATGATATAACAAAAGATTTTTTTAATTTTTAAAATATATATAACTCAAAATATTGTTATTAATATATAATTTAAATAATTAACCTTGATGCTTATTGTGATTCAGATATTTATTCTAGTAATTAACCTTAATGCTAACTTGCACCTTCTACAACCTTGGCGGCTTTACCTTTTAACCGACGAGCGATACAGTGAAAATCCCCGATCAACCCACCCTTCAAATCTCGTTAATCCAATCCATTCCAGATCAAGAACAATAATGGATAACAACGATAATCCACCCAGCTTGATCTCTCGCGAGAAGTTGGGAGAGGTGGCTAGCTGGGTCAGCGCCTCCGTCGTCTCCGCCTTCTTCTCTTCCCTCGAGCGTTTCTCCTGTGTCAACCTCTCCACCGACGATCCGGACGATGACGACAATCCCGACGAGGCAAAGGACCGTCCCCTCACCTACTCTTAAGTATTGGTAATTGCCATGCCATATCTTTTCGGTTTCTATTGATTTAGGGTTCTGTTTACAGGGTAAAGAAGAAGAAAACTTTCTATGTTCTAAGTTTGTTGCTACTTTTTTCTTGTTTTCTCTTTTGTGTATAAAATGATCTTGTTTGTTTGATGGTTTGTATTCTCAAATGTCTGAAGTCAAAACCCTCGATCGGAATATATGGAGCTTGATTTTACTCTTGCATTTGATTCCTAGGTTTGCTTATGACAATGTCTTTCTGTTATCAGTTGAAGGAATTACTGATGCGGTTTGTTTTATTATGATGTTTTGGATTGTTCGATTAGGAAAATATTTTGGATTGTGAAAAACATATGTGATAATTTCTTCAGTTCTTCATATGTGCATTTGTTACGAAGGAGAAAGTTTACCTTTCCTTTTAGCGTTGTTCATTAGGATATGGCTGTAGGCTGCTCATCCCCTTTATGGGGCAGCTTCTGTATTCAACTTGTTGGTTTGCATTTGTTTTGAATTCGACCTTGGTGCTTAATTTGGGAGTGGTAAGAGTTCAGCTTTTGTTCTTCCGTAGTAAATGATTTTGGGCCTTTTTGGTTATATAGGATTTAGCATTTAGGACTCCTTCGGCTATGCTTCTCCAGTGGGCCTTGCCAAACGGAGGAGCAGTGCTGAATAGGTAGCTGAACGGGCGTTGACCCCTTTTTTCTTGCCTGACTTAGTACCCAAACGGGTGTTTTGCCACAGCTGGAAAATCCAGCTTTTGAGCAATTGGTCGTTTCACCCTCCACGGGTGTTCAGCGTCTTTGCTGAATGGAGCCATAGTGTTTTCAAATGGTTCCGATAGAACCATGTTTTTTCAACTGCAGTTATTTCTCCTTTTGTCTCTATTGGCTTTTCACTAGTTGAAAGGAAAATGAAAAATGAAGATCAAGCATCTAACTATGCTAAGATTGAGCTATAACTCCCACCTAACTTCAAATGGAGCAGTATTTCCCTGTAAATTACGCGGCCAAAACTCATTTCATATTCCCCCATGGAAGCTTTATATTTACTTCTTGTCCTTGCATGTCCTTACACAGGAAGGTGGCCTGTTTTTAGCGCTGGGAACTGTTTAGGAACATAGAAGTTGCAACTTTCATGCTATGTCAATCTAAGTGACGCATCTTTGAAGTGGTCTAATTGTAAGTTTAGAAATGTAGTCAACTTATTTCTAACTTTTGATTGTGATCTAAGTATATTTTGACTACAAAGCTTTTGTTCGACTTCTGATTTGTTTATTTTGTGTTTTTTAAAGTTATTTCAACAAAATTTTTAAAGATCTTTGGAGATTATCTTCACTCTTGTTTGCTTAGCTAATCGAGTATAACGATGAGTTAGAGTCGCTTAAGGTTGTTCGCTTAGATAATCATGTCTAAGTAGATGTTTGATCAGTTGTTTGATTTCTTCGAATATCTCGAGGAAGATCAAGTTTCATCAGTGGCTCTAAATTTTATGAATTATGCAACACTATGGTGATTTTATTGTAAGAAGATACAATAAGAACGTAGGCTAAGTTTAAACATGTCATGATAAATTAGATTGATAAATCACATAGGAAGTGAGTTACAAAAGATCGAGTGTAAAGAGGGCAGAGTGTCGAACATCAAATTATTGCCCCAACCTTGGTGCAAGAAGACAACTTCAAGACAAAGGGCGAGAAGAAGGATTTTATTTTGACTAAGCCTCACAAAAATTTTAGTCTTGTTGTGTAATTTGTAGATGAACTTTTCGATCCATTACAAGGGATTAAACTACCTATGACAGAATTGTTTTCAACTGTCATTATTTATGGTATTTTCTTTATTAGTTTAGATTCGAGGATGATTTTTTTTTGAAGAGTGAGGATGGTATAAGTTTGGAGAGACTTAATTGCATGTCTAAAAATTTAATTGATTTACTTTAATTTTTTATTGAAATTTTTTGAACATAATTTTTTTTGACTTGTGAGTCAGATTCTTAGCTTTTCAAAGCACTTTGTAAAGCATCAATTTCATATCGAGAACTCAAGATACTACTATTTAAACAAAGACAATGTAATAAAAAATTCTATACGGGTCTAATATGAGATTTTTAAATAATTATAATTTTTTAATATTTTTATTGATTATCATTAATTTAAATCAACTTAGAAGTTTTCATTAGTATTTTAAAAGATTTAGGATCATATTTTTCTTATTAAGAGAATTAGATAAATTATAATTTATTTTATTTTATTAGTTTTATAGTTAAGTTCAAATACAATTTTTTGTATTTCCACTTTGTTTTAGGATTTTACTAGCCTATGAATAAGCTTCTCACTTGTGAGCAATTATATTCTACGTCATTCTCTCTATGTTATTCATGGAATAACTAATTAAATACATCTATTTAATTAATTTTTTTATCTTATATATTTTTATCAAGTGAATCTTTATTAATTTTTATTGTAAATTAAGTTTAAAAATAGATTTTATCAAATGAATATCCATATGATAGAAAAAAGATGAGATGAAAAAATTAATTAAATAAATATATTTGATTAGTTGATCCTATGAATGACACGACAGGAATGATCTATAATATAATATTTTTAATATATGAGATTTTAAACAAATATCATATTTTGAAAATGTTTGGGTAATGTTATTTATGCATGAAGCAAATATATGGATTTGTATAAAATGTTTAAACTTGAGACCTTTGAATAAGCTTTGCTTAGTTGTAAAGCATACAAGCCTTGAAGCCTTTTTACATTGTGATATGCAAGAGACAAAAGACACATGAGATTATTAATGTTTTGCTTTAAAAGTATTTGGAAAGCATGAGAAAAGTTAAGCAGGACATTGGAACATTATTTTTACAAATGTTTTGAACTATATTGTTGTTGGTGTTTTAATTTGAGCGTCCATCATTTAGTTTATTGCTTATTTTTCAACAATACATATTAATTGAGGCTACTAAGACAATAAGTGGAAAGCAAAGAATTCATTTAAAAACAAGGTATAAGCTCAAGTATAATTTTGAACTTAATGGTAGCAAGTAATAACAATGGGGTTGCTTATGATTTGCGTATGAATGAATGTTTTCCTTGTTTTTGAAGTATGTATTAGCTATGTTTTTGGACTTGTAAATGACCTTTAATATGGTTTGTGAGTTTCAAATTGTTTTCTTGAGGTTTATATGGTGTTGAGAATAGAAAGCATGCCTCTAATCTTTTTATTGAAGCATTGAAGTATGAATTGTTGCTAAATGGATGTTAGGATGTGTTGTGAACGATTTAGAAGAGTAATAAGATGTTAATTGTGACTCATGAGTATATTTAAATTGTTTGTATACGCATATCGGTACACGAAATCGTGTATCAATATGGAAGACCATTTTAGGCTAGGTGTACCGGAACACTGAGGAACCGTATTGGTGCGAAGACTATGATTTGGACATAGTATATCGATACAGAGCCAGTGTATCAATACAAGAAATTGATATTGAAATCTTACTTTTTCAAGTAAAACCTGTTTACTGGTACTCATTAATCTTTGTACCGATACGACAAACATAACTTTAAATGCCACACAAACATATCGATATGGGGGAAACTCGTGTTGATACGAGTGAGTAGTTTTGTTAGTTAAGGAAATCTTCATGTTCTGAAATGTTACATTTTTGTCCCTAAAATTTGAATGATCAATTGTACGAGTTTGAGATATTTTTTAGAGACGAAATCTTTCCATTGAGCTTATAATAAACTTGTAGAACTATATATTTTGATATAATAATTGAAAAATAGTTTTGTACTAATTTGAAAATATTTCAAAAATGGTTTTTATGTCCAAACAACTTGAAAATATATTTAAGAAGTTTTTGAGAAACTTTGGAAGT
This sequence comes from Abelmoschus esculentus, assembly GCA_035048815.1. Classification (NCBI taxonomy): domain Eukaryota; kingdom Viridiplantae; phylum Streptophyta; class Magnoliopsida; order Malvales; family Malvaceae; genus Abelmoschus; species Abelmoschus esculentus. The sequence continues at coordinate 13,213,555 of JAUCBN010000040.1, forward strand.
GCTGAAAACGATTTAAAGAAGCTAAAGTGTTCAAAATGCTTCAGGCGTTTCGATACGCCTCTTAGGCGTTCAATACAGTTGGAATTAGAAAAGGGTTTCGATACGGTCTTGGACCGTTTTGATACAATTTGCCATTGTGAGCTTTTGTTTCAATACAAAAAATATGTGTATCAAAATGGTAGTTTCGATAAAACTTTTAAGGGTTTCAATATACCTCCAACAACTTTATAAAAATTCCTAACGACTAGAAGCCGTATCGAAATAGGCTTTGACCATTTCGATATGGGGAGTAGATGTGTATCGATACGCCTACAAGGCATTCCGATACTCTTTCTTAATTGCAAATCCAACGTCTATTTCCTAAAGTAACAATATCGAAACGACTCTCATGCGTTTAAATACCACTTGTATCAAAAGGAGAAATTGGCATGCAAATCAGCTCCAAACAACTCTAAATCAATCTTTTTGGTCACTAACGTCTAGAAGCTCATTTGAGATGATAAAAGAGACTTTCAAACATCATGTAGAGATTAATGCTTAAATTATAACAACAATATGATCAAGGAATTGTCTTAGTACTTAATGTTGATTGAAGTCGACTAGGATTATGATTAGTCCTAGAATTAATTCTTGTTTTTTAATTATTATCTCTTAAGAGTTTTAGTTTATTTTAATTACTCAAAGTTAGGACATATTAAACTTTTAGGATATTACTTATACTAGGACTCTTGTACTTAGCCTATAAAATTAGGTTGTAACAAGAAGAGAAAGTAATAAGAAATAGAGAATACTCGACTTGAGTCTATTCTCCTTAAACCTAATCTCGTCTATACTTTTCTACATGGTATCAGTTTAGGTTATCGATCTGTTAAAGAAATCATGGCTGAAACTTCTTCTTCTTCAGTCATAAATTCTGAAAAAAATTCAGATCCATTCATGGATGCAACAATTGATGCACCTTCTCCTCAAATGACCTCTCATAAATTCAATGGCCATAATTATCTTCAATGGTCTCACCGTGAAACTCTACCTAATAGGGAAAGGCAAATGAGAATATATATCTGGAAGCAAAGAGATTCCACCAACTACTGATCCAAATTATCATCTATGGGTTCGAGAAAATGGCATGATCATGTCTTGGCTTATAAACTCCATGACACCAGATGTAAATTGATTTTATCCTATACGAAACTACAAGAGATATTTGGGATGCAGCAAGAGAAACATATTCAAGTTCCGACAATGTGGCAGAATTATTTGAAATTGACAACAAAATTAACAACCTTCGCCAAGATGACATGAGTGTTACACAATATTATACCACCATGGTGAGATATTGGCAACAATTGGATCTATTTGATAATCATAAGTAGTTGACGGCTACTGATGCAACATTATACAAGCAGATTACAATCCAAAGAAGGGTATTTCAATTCCTTTATGGTCTCAATAGCAATCTTGATGCAGTAAAAGGAAGAATTATTGCCATGAAACCTCTCCCCTCTCTTCGTGAGGCTTTTGCTGAAGTTAGAAGAGAGGAGAGCAGAAGAGTGGTGATGCTGCCACAACCAACACAATCTGAAGGGGCTGCCCTAGTCACTCACTCCACAAGTAGACAGAGAAATAACAAACCCTGGTGTGAACATTGTCGAAAAGTTGATCATGTTAAGGAAAAGTGCTGGAAACTTCATGGTAAACCAGCAAATTGGAGATCACAAAACCAAAACAAAATATTGAAGGAGCTGTTCATCTAACAGAGACTGCTGCCTCTAATTTCAGCAAGCAGCAGATTTCGGATTTGCAGAAATTACTAAGCCAAATGACAATTTCCAGTGACTCTAATCTTGCCTCTACAGTCCCTGAAGGTAGTTCTACTTTTGCTGCTTTAGCTGATAACACTAATTGCTCTACTTGGATAGTTGATTCAGGGGCATCAGATCACATGACTGGAGACCACTCCTTATTCAATACTTTTCAGCCTTTAGTCATTCCTTCTCAAATTAAAACTGCAGATGGTACCTTATCATCAGTTTCAGGAAGTGGTTCTGTTAAAATTTCTGAAACACTTACATTACCTAATGTCCTATTTGTTCCCAAACTTGCTTGTAATCTTATTTCAGTTAGCAAGTTGACTATTGATCTGAAATGCAACACTAAATTTTCTCCTCTTATGTGTGAATTTCAGGCTATGGACTCGGGGAAGGTGATTGGCAATGCTAGGTTGTGTGGTGGACTCTATATTCTTAAAGGACAACACCCTCCAAGTACATAAGCAGTTTCAAATTGTTTTCCTTCTGTTTCTAATCCATTAAATAATGTGTTATTATGGCACTATAGATTAGGACACCCAAACTTTCATTATTTAGCAAGAATGTTTCCTCATTTGTTTTCTACTAGAAGGCCAGATTTCTTTACTTGTGAGATTTTTCCTTTAGCTAAACAAACAAAGAATACTTACCCTCCTACACCCTACAAAGCAACACAACCCTTTGCTACTATACATAGTGACATTTAGGGCCCTTCAAAAGTAAAAAACATAGATGATTCTAGATGGTTTATCACATTCATAGATGATCATACTAGGATCACATGGACTTTTCTTATGAAGGAAAAATCTGAAACAAATGGAGTGTTTAAAAGATTCAATAATATGTTGGAAACTCAATTTAAAACCCAAATCCAAATACTTCATAGTGACAATGGAAGTGAATATTTTACAAAAAGTCTAGGATCATATCTTAAAGAGAAAGGAATTGTTCACATAACTTCTTGTGTAGAGTCTCCCCAACAAAATGGAATTGCCGAGAGAAAGAATAGACATCTTCTTGAAGTTGCTAGATCCTTGTTATTCTCAACCAATGTTCCAAAATTCTACTGGGGGGAAGTTGTTCTCACAGCTACATTTCTCATAAATAGGCTACCAAGTAAGCCCTTAAATTTCCAATCACCGAGAAACTTATTCCTTCAATTTTTTCCAAATTTTCAACCTTTGTCATCTACCATTCCAGCAAAAATATTTGGCAGCACTGTCTTTGTTCATTTACATTCGAACTCTCGGTCCAAACTTGATCCTAGAGCAATAAAATGTGTCTTCATAGGATATTCCTCTAAAAAGAAGGGATACAAATGTTACTCACTTTCCACAAAAAGAACATATACCTCTATGGATGTAACCTTACTTGAAAATAAACCTTTTTACCCCAACACTGAAATTCAGGGGGAGTACATAGATGAATTTCAGTCTTTTCCTGAGTTAAATCTATCTCCCAATGTCACTAATGATCCTGTTTGTTCAGATACTAAGAAATTTACAACAGAAACATTCTCAGTTGAACCATCCATCATTGATCAAACTCATGAAAATCTTCAAAATTTATTGCCTGAAAATATACCCATATCACCTAATCCTCAAAACACCCAACCTATCCAACCTGAGAATAAACAACTTAGTGTTTACAAAAGAAAAAAGATGAATATTAAAGAGGTTGCTGCACAACCTGAAGATTACCAAGAGCTGGAAACCAATCCTACTGCCTTAGAAAATGTGCAAGGTAAGAAATTATTACCAAATGAAATTCATACTGTTGATACCCTTGAACTACCTATTGCTCAAAGAAAAGGTGTGAGAAAATGCACAAGTCATCCAATTGAAAGATTTGTGGCATATGGAAACTTGAAGCCATCATTCAAAGCCTTCACTGTCAATCTTGATAGCATTGTTATTCCCAAAAATATAGAAGAAGCATTAAAAGATTCAAAGTGGAAAAAGGCGGTAGAAGAAGAAATCAGTGCATTGGAGAAAAATGGGACATGGAAGTTAGTTGACTTACCACAAGGAAAAAACCCAGTAGGTTGTAAATGGGTCTTCTCAATAAAATACAATTCTGATGGCACTGTAGAAAGATTCAAAGCAAGACTTATGGCTAAAGGTTTCTTACAATCCTATGGTATAGACTATCAAGAAACATTTACACCAGTTGCAAAATTAAACACTGTGAGGGTATTACTTTCTCTAGCTGTCAACAAGGAGTGGATACTCCATTAATTGGACATCAAGAATGCCTTCTTAAACGGTACCCTTGAAGAAGAAGTTTACATGCAAATACCTCCAGGAATGGAAGAAAGGGTTGTAAAGTTTGCAGGTTAGAAAAATCTTTGTATGGTTTAAAACAATCACCAAGGGCCTGGTTCAATCGATTTTCAAGTGTTATCATCAAAGATGGATATAAACAATGTCAAACCGACCACACATTGTTTATAAAGGTAACTTCCACTAGACAAAAAGCTATCTTAATTGTCTATGTGAATGATATTATTATTACAGGAGATGCCACTGATGAAATTGAAAGACTCAAAAAGTTACTAGCCTTAGAATTTGAAACAAAGGATTTAGGCAGTCTAAGATACTTCCTTGGAATGGAGGTGGCCAGAACAGAAAGTGGTCTTGTTATAAATCAAAGGAAATACATTCTTGATCTACTTTCAGAAAGTGGAATGTTGGGATGTAAACCTGCAGAAACTCCAATGGATGCAAATTTAAAATGGAGCAAAGATGAAATGGGAAGACCAATTAATAAAGAGCAGTACCAAAAATTAGTTGGAAAACTAATTTATTTGTCTCTCACAAGGCCTGATATAGCTTTTTCAGTCAGCATTGTCAGCCAATATATGTGTGATCCAAGAGAAGAGCATCTTGAAGCAGTAAAAAGAATTTTAAGATATTTAAAATTCACTCCTGGACATGGTTTGTTTTTTAGAAAAAATGAAGACAGAACAATAAAGATTTTCACAGATGCAAGCTGGGCTGGGGAACTGACCGACAGAAGATCAACAAGTGGCTATTGTTCCTTTGTTTGGGGCAACTTGGTAACTTGGAGGAGTAAAAAACAGCCAGTAGTTTCCAGAAGCAGTGCAGAAGCAGAATATAGAGCCCTAGCACTCGGAATTTGTGAAGGTATTTGGTTGCAAAGACTACTAGCAGAATTACAACTCAATAACTCCAGTCAGTTTGAATTAAAGACTGACAGTCAGTCAGCCATTGGAATTGCTAAAAATCCAATACATCATGACAGAACAAAACATGTTGAGATCGACAGACATTTTATCTCGGAAAAGGTTAATAATGGAACAATCAACTTGGACTATGTACCCTCTAAGGATCAACTGGCAGATGTTCTCACCAAAGCCCTTCCAAGAGCTACCTTCGATGAAATTACATCCAAGCTGGGACTCTTCAACATATACACCCAGCTTGAGGGGGATTGTTGATTGAAGTCGACTAGGATTATGATTAGTCCTAGAATTAATTCTTGTTTTTTAATTATTATCTCTTAAGAGTTTTAGTTTATTTTAATTACTCAAAGTTAGGATATATTAAACTTTTAGGATATTACTTATACTAGGACTCTTGTACTTAGCCTATAAAATTAGGTTGTAACAAGAAGAGAAAGTAATAAGAAATAGAGAATACTCGACTTGAGTCTATTCTCCTTAAACCTAATCTCGTCTATACTTTTCTACACTTAATTCTTTCATTCCTTGTATAGAAAACACATGTGAGCTTAATTGTTAATGTATGCTCAAGTGTATTAGATTTGAGTGAGTTCTTATATTGCAAACATCAGCCTTGTTAGAAGGATTACAAGTTTGTTTAGTTTCTTGTTTGAGAGGATTTCCAAAGTTCGGGTTATAAACTTTGGATGCTATATTCAGGTAGTGAATCTAGGTAGTAAAAGGTTGCCCCTAGTCCTCTAAAGGAAGAAATTCAAGAGTGAATTTGAAAAATCCTTAGTAAGAAGCTAAGGTAGTGGATATAGAGCTTGTTCGAAGCTTGAATCACTATAAATCATTGTGTTTATTGTTTTATCTTTTGCTTCCCAAAATTACACCTTAATAACCATTTCTCCATACTTAACAAGTAGAATCGGTTGGTGCATCGAGCCTAACAATTGGTACTAGAGCAAGACTCAATCAAACAGGATTAACATCTTATTGAAACGATCTGACAAGCTCGATCAATTATCTATCAACCGGTGATCCATGACGCTTTCCATTGACAAGCCACCATTCTTTGATGAGTCCAATTATCCCAATTGGAAGATAAGGATGATGTACTTCATCAAAGCTAAAGATTAGAATCTATGAGATATAGTTGAAGACAGTCTCTATGTGCCATAAGGAAGAAAGGCGGAATGAAGCGTAGAGGGTCACAAGAAAATGGTGCTAAATATCAAGGCTTGCACATCCTTTTTTGTGCATTAGCCTTAATATCTATGAGAAGATGTCTTCTTGTGAATATACCAAGGAAGTTAGGAGAAGCTATAAGTTACATATGAGGGGAAAAACGATGTAAAGAAGACAAAGATTGGACTCCTCAACGTAGAGTATGAGAACTTCAAGATGGATTCGGAAGAAAATATTTCAAAGATGCTTGATCGATTCTCCACCATCATCAATGGACTTAAAGGTTATGGAGAAATCATTCCGGGAGAAAAGCTTGTTTGAAAGCTTATTTACTCCCTTATTGAGTCATGAGACTCAAATAAGATTGTCATCATCGAAGCCAAGGATCTTTAAAATCTTAAACTTGATGAACTCATGGCGTCACTCCTCACACACGAAATAATGAAGAAAGGAAAACAAGAGGAGAAGAAGAAAAAGGAAGAGATAAGAATGATGGGAAAGAAGAAAGTCATGGAGCTTCATGTGAATGTCAACATCATTGCTCTCAAATCCTCCAAGTGCATTCATCTAGAAAAAACAAGTGAGGAGGATAGTGATGAAGATGAAGAAATACCCAACTATTCATGGATTTTGCTCGATTCGTGAAGAATGACTAGAATAAATCTTCAAATCATGAATCAAAGAAGATAAAGGATTCTCACAAGTCAATAAAAAAGGGATAATCTTTAAAGAAGCAAGCATATGTGGCCACTTGGAGTGATTAGAACTCTATCGAAGATGAGGTAGTCCACCTATGCTTGATTACCCTTAATGAGGGAGAGGTAGCTTCTAACTCACAAACTTTAAATTCTTATACATTTGATGAGTTACAAGAAGCTTATGAAAAATTGGCTTTTGAATTCAAAAATTCATTTTCAAAGAATAAAAAAAATTGATTTTAAAGTTAAAAATTGAAAATGATTTACTTGTGAAAACCAATTTGGAGTTTGAAGCAAAGATAAAGGATTTTGAGCTTAAAGTTTTAAACTTACAAAATTTACTTCAAAAGATGAAACAAGATCATCAAAAGGTAGTTGATGATCTTAAGAAGGAAAAAATTGATTTCTAAAGAGCTTAAAAAGAAAACCAATTTGGGGAAATCAAATTTCTATTTTAGACAATCTAGTGCACATATATTTGTGGATGTAAAATGTTTTAGAAATGTTTGGGTCTCTAAAGGACTAATCACTTTATCTAAGAATGATAAAATTGAAAAAAAATGGATTCTTAAGGGTCAAGAATTTGAGCTACAAACGTCAAAGGGTCCAAAGTAATTTGATACCAAAAATTATTTGATTGTCTTGTTTTAGGTGTGATGAAGAAATAAGAAACCAAGTGCAACATTAAGGGGAGCTCCATACACACAAGGAAAGACACTTGAAGAAGCAAGGCTTCACATCCTACATTTGATTCAAGTGTGGTAAATTTTAGTTGAATTTTCTATTTGTTTATTCTTTTAATTCAACTAGATTATCATATTTGTTATACTAACTATTGTTTGATGCATTGAGTAAGGGGAGCCCATGTGTTTTAAAACTAACATTTGGTACTTAATTTGAAGATTTTGTTTTAAACAATTGACATTTTTAAATACTCTCATATGTTAAGAGCTTTAAAGTTTCTCAAAGTTTTGTTTGAATAATTTTTTAATATAACAAAAAGGGAGAGAATGTTGTAAAAAATTGACTTTTAAAATGTTTCAAATGAATAAGGGTGAGCTTTAATAATTTTAAATCTTTAACTCTCTTATTCAAGTTTTATTTCATAAAAGGGGAGTAAACTCAAAAATAATTTTTCAAGTTGGTTTTATTATATCAAAAAGGGGAGATTGTAGAACCATATGTTTTGATATAAAAATTAAAAAATAGTTTTGAACTAATTTGAAAAGATTTCAAAGATGATTCTTATGTCCAAACAACTTGAAAATATATTTAAGAAGTTTTTTAGAAACTTTGGAAGTGTTCAAAATGATTTAAAGAAGCCAAAGTGTTCAAAACGCTTCAGGCATTTCGATACGCCTCTCAAGCGTTTTGATACAACTAGAATTACAAAGGGCTTTTTACAAAGGGGTTTTGATACGGTCTTATGCCACTTTGAGTTTTGGTTTCGATAAAGAAAATATAAGTGTCAAAATGGGAGTTCCGATACGGCTTTTAAGGGTTTCGATACACCTAACGATTTTACAAAAATTCGCAACGGCTTTATAAAAACTCCAACGAAAATGGCTAAGAGCCTTATAGAATCAAGCTTTGAACGTTTTAATATGAGGATTAGATGTGTATCGAAAATGGCTCCTACAAGGCGTTCCGATACCGGTTCTTAATTGCAGATCCAACGACTATTTTCCAAAGTAGAAATATCGAAATGACTCTCATGTGTTTCGATACCACTTGCGCCAGAAGGAGAAATTGGCCTGCAAATCAACTTTAAACGGTTCCAAATCAATCCCAACGATCACAACAACTAGAAGCTCATTTTGGATGATAAAAGAGACATTCATGCATCATGTAGAGACTAATTGTTAATGTATGCTCAAGTGTATTAGGTTTGTGTGAGTGCTTAGATTGAAAACATTAGCCTTGTTAGAAGGATTACAAGCTTGCTTAGTGTTAGACTTGAAGGGGCTCGATGTACAACCGATTTCACTTGCCAAGTGATGGAGAATTGACTATTTGGGTGATTTGTGGTGGAAGTTAAAAGATAAAAAATGAACACAATGATTTAGAGTGGTTTATACTTCTAACCCAAGTCCTATATCCACTACCTTAGCTTCCCACTAAGGATTTCCAAAATTCACTAAGAATTTTAACATTTTGAGGAACAAAGGGATAACCTTGCAACCTTGATTCACAACCCGAACCAAGCATCCAAAGTTAACAACCGAACTTTGGGAATTCACTCACAAAGAGAATTCTTAAGCAAACTTGAATCCTTCTAATAAGGCTAATTTTTTGCAACTAAGCTCTCACCCAATCCTAAGACACTTGAGCATACATAAAAATTAAGCTCACAAGTGTTGTCTACCCAAAAGATGAGAATTAAGTTCTAAGACAATTTCTTGATCATATTGTTGTTACAATTTAAGCATTAGTCTTCTCTTGATGCTTGAGTCTTCCTTTTATCATCTCAAATGAGCTTCTAGCCGTTGGTGATCGTTGGGATTGATTTGGAGCCGTTTGGAGCTTGTTTCAAGGTTGATTTTTGATTATGGTGCAAGTGGTATCGAAACATGTGGAAGTCGTTTTGATACAACTACTTTGGGAAATATTCGTTGAACCTGCATTTAAGAACCAATATCGAAATGCCTATGAGGCGTACCGAAACCCTTAGCTCATCGTATTAAAACAAGCCTTAGTCGTTTCGATAATGCTCTTAGCCGTTGGGGGATTTTATAAAATCGTTGGGGTTTTCAAATGACCGTTGGAGGTGTATAGAAACACCTAAAATAGGCTTCGATAATGGCGTATCAAAATGGGTGTTTGAGGTATCGAAACCAAAAATCATAGTGACAAAATGTATCAAAACAGTCCAAGCCCGTATCGAAACGACTGTTAATTTTTACCTTTCAAAAGTATAGCGGTATCGAAACACCTATCAGGTGTATCGAAACGCTTGGGTTAAAAACACTTCTTTAGTTTCTTTAAATCATTTAAAACACTTTTAAACTTTCTCAAAAACCTTTTAAATATATTTTCAAGTTGTTTAGACATAAAACAATTTTTGAAATATTTTTAATTTAGTCCAAAACTATTTTTCAATTATTATATCAAAACATTAGTTCTACACTTAGTTTATTGTTTGAGAGGATTCTCAAAGTTCGGATTGTGAACTTTGGATGTTAGAATTAGGTAGTGAATCTAGGTTGTAAAAGGTTGCCCATTTGTCCTCAAAAGGAAGAAATTCAAGAGTGAATTTGAAAAATCCTTATGGGAAGCTAAGGTAGTGGATGTAAAGCTTTTTCGAAGCTTGAACCACTATAAATTCTTGTGTTTGTTGTTCCATCTTTTGCTTTCACCAAAATTACTCCCAAATAACCACTTCTCCACACTTGGCAAGTAGAATCAATTGGTGCATCGAGCCTAACAAAACCTAATTTTACATTGGCAACTTAAATTCCGGTTAAGACTGGTATTTTATATTGAGCCTAACAAAGACCTTAAACTTTTTTAAAATTACAATTATGTCCTTAAATCATATTAGTGCTAATTGAACGCCTAACCAAAGCCAATTTTGAATGTGTTAGCTTCTGTTGAAATCGTGCTCACATAGGAACTAATATGTGCATTTAGGAAAGTGAAAAGAAAAAAAATAGGATCGTTTATTAGGGTAAATCTTACAAAGTATACTTCGGTATTTTTCATATAGCTTGTTCAAGTTTGTAAGTATCTAAACCCGATGTAGGGGTTACACTTAAACTTGTAACTGTAACTCTATTTTAATTATTATCCTTTTTGAATGTTTTAAATTATTATGTTTTGAATTGGAGCTCTCAAGCAACTCTTAACTATTTTAAACTTTCTTATGTGGATTTTGATTATGAGAGTTGGATTTGATTAAATATTTTGAGAAATTTTCTTATTTGAGCTTGAGCTTGAGGTACAATGTAACACCAGGTTTATAGTGTTATATTTTCATTATGTATTTTAAAATATTTATGATTATGTTTATCATTTAATTAATTTTATTAAGAGATTTAGATAAATTAAGATTTATTTTATTGGTTTTATAGTTTAGTACAAATATATATATATATATATATATATATATTTTTTTTGTATTTTCGTTTTGTTCTAGGATTTTACTACCCTATAAATAGGCTTCTTTCTATTGTTCACAAGAAATTTTTGTTTTTTATCAATAATATTAAAAACTCTCTAAGTGATTTGTTACAAGATTTGTTTATCTTTTTTTGTTCTCTCGTTAAGATCTTTAGAGATCATCTTCACACTCTTAGTTCTTTAGGTAATAAGTTTACGAAGGTGGGTTAAAACCACTTGAAATTACTTACTTAGATAATCACATACCACAAGTCGTCTTCATCATCTATCTTCTCATTCTTCCGGTGTTTGATTCAACGTTTGCAACCCTAATCATCTTCTTTTCTACTTCTGCAATCCAACGTTCGCATATACGACGCATTACTGTATCACTAAGTGTTAGGTATTTATTTCTCGGCCATTTTTTCTCTTTGAATGCACTTCTGTGCATTTTAAACTTGATATTAGAGATCTGTAAGTTGCTCTCACGATGGCTTAGTCTTGCTTGCTTAGTCGACTGTCTTCGCATTCAATTTTTAAGGAAAATATAGTTGAGAAGATCATATAGATGCAGGTAACTGTGCTTGGCATAAGAAAAAAGGAGAAAATCTAAGAGAAAGACCGTTTGATTCTTATACAAATGTTGCATATCGAAATGCCTAAACTAACATCCGACAAGACTGTTTGATTTTACCGATGATGTTTATCTCCCTGATCCTTCCAACACAGCAGCATGAATATGCATCGTCGAACTATGTACAACCTGGCTCTCTTTCCCTTCAATCTCTTGCTCTCTGGTACCCGAGTTTCTGCCGGCTGTTGTGGCGATGGTTCCATCAACTGTGAACTGGTTTTGTTCTTGCCAACACCATATGCCAGGTTATCATATTATATAGTAGGGTTTCTTCTGCAAATTTGACTGTGGTTTTGCTTTGAAGCAAGGAGCGGGTATTTTGGCACTCAAGTACTTGAACATTGGTTTCTCATCCGGACTTCCAGATTACTTGTCTCTTGACTTTTCCCTGGATTTGCGGACATATACACAAATGGACCATAGATAACTTTCAAATATATAAATTTCAAGCTATTTAAAGTTTTACTCGAATTTATCAATTATGTTTGATATATATCATATATAAAATAATATAAAAAAATAGAAATGTTTTGTATGGTTATAGATAATTGTTTAAACCGAAAATAAAATATTATATCATTATTAATTTTTGCTATTTGATTAGAACAAAATTTGAATTATTAGATTTAAAGAATTTTAAATTATAAAATAAAATTTATCAACTTAAAATAGTTTTACACGACTCGATTGAATGTCACTCCTAATTACATTTACAAAGGAGCAAATTAGGTTTGAGATCTTCGCAATTAATCTTATAATATTTAATTCAGATTAGTTAACCAATAAATTGAATATTTATATTTCCTCCTTTAATTATTTTTTCACATTCTTTAATTCAAATTTAAAACCCATCACTTTGAAATTTTATTATATGGTCCTAGCTCAACACGTTATCTATGATCTCATCTAATGAGATTCATCTATTTAATGATATGTAGAAAAAAGCTGAAAAATTATTTTAAAAAATAATATTACCTTAGAAAAAATAAAATGAAAAATTATTATTAGATGAAACCCTAAATAATACGGTGAGTCAGACCTATCTAATAAAATTTTCACTATTTCTGAATTCGGTTAAAGTTTCCTCCCATGGATCGTTGGCATAGGCTCTTAGGGGGTGCATTATTTAGTTTTAATCGAGTTAACAGATCGAATTGAAATTATTTTGATTAATTTGATCCGTTAATTTTAAGTAACTTTGGTTAATGGTTAATTCGATTTGAAATGGGTTAATTAACCAAATTAACCAAAATTATTATATATTAAATATTATATATATTACTCATATATAATATATACTTTTAATTATTTAACTTTTAAAAATTATAAAATGATCATTAAAAATTTTGATATATTATAAAATAGTTATTAAATTTTAATTAAATTAATATAAAATAAAAATTTAGTGACTAAAAAAATTATTTTAGCATAATTTAGTGATCTATTATGTAACTTAAATAAAATTTATGATAAATTTTGGTTAATTCGAAAATAAACAAAAATAATTTTGGTTTGATTAGCTCGTTATAGATAATTTGATTCGGTTAAGATTAAGTTTCAAAAATTTCGATTGATTTAATTATGACTAATCCAATTCAACCTACCAAATTAACCGAATGCATGGATATGTTACATAAAATTTCTAATTCAGCCGTTTTTAATTTTCTAATGTGCATTTGGTGTATACTTTACCGAAAATACCTCGAACTTTTCAAATGTAGTTAGATTTGTCAATATCGAAATAGTTATAAAATTACTTTTGTAAGGACAAGTTGATTTAAGCTTTAGTGATAATGTTATTACTAAAATATATTAAGTTTAATAAAATCAATGTAATAAATATTAAAACATAAAATAAATTAATTAATTTTAACTAAATTATCCAAATTATTTTTAACCAGTAGCCTAGTACTTAGTGTCACGGACCGCACCAAAGGGCCCGAGACAAGCACCAATCAGGTTGCCACAAAAGCACTCCAAAGCATTCTAGGCATCTCAGCACCAACCCAACCACCCATTGGAGCCCAAATCTGGAATGGCCCAACACTTGGTAAAGAAGGCTTATCCATCCACCCATGTGAACACACCATGTGAACATGGGAAATACTTTCCTTACTCAAATAGGAATATTCTAGGAATTGTACTTTTGGATAGGATAGGATTGAATCTGGACCCTTGATGTAAATCATTTACAACCGTTGGATGTACAGGGCTTCAAGTATAAATAGAGGCCTTGCCCACCTCATTTGTCACTCACTTCTTCATTGAGAAATACAAGAGTATTCACTCAAACACTCTCTAGCCTTTGCCATTTCTCTTCCTTTCAATTGTTCTTTGGTTTCCGCAAGGTTCTTAGCATTCAGGCTTTGAACGGTTTAGGCTTACTTAGGCGGTTTACTGAGAAAAACGCGTCTAAGGCCGCACGCCCCGAGTAGTGAAACTCTACGGACGTGACAAGTGGTATCAGAGCGAGTTTGTTTGATCGAAATGGCTCCACAAAGTGTTAGCGAGGTCCCAGCAACTGACCGAGAGACTCGTGCAGGAGCTGCGGGGAAGAAGCGGGAAAGTTCCAGGGATATCATTGCTACCTTGGACAAGAGGGTCGCGAGATTGGAGGATGCGTTGGGCAAGTTCCAGGAGACCCAAGACGAGGCCGAAGTGCGCCTTGAGAAGATGGAGTCCCAAAAGGACGAAATCTCGGAACAAGTTCAGTCCGTTGTCAATGGAAAACTGACTGAGAAAGAGAAGATCCTTCAGGATGCAATGGATGCATTGAAGAAGGAATTGATGGGGGAGATCAAGAAGCTCAGTACCGAGCTGCTCCTCTATAAGAATGCCATGCTGGGTGGCATGATGGCTGAAGCAACTACGCCGAAGCCCAGGATCGATGCGCCGAAACCCAAGGAGTATAAGGGGGCGAGAACTGCTCAAGAAGTGGACAACTTCATTTGGGGGTTGGAGCAGTACTTTCGTTTGATGAGCATCGAGGATGAAGCTACTAAAGTTAATACGGCTTCAATCTATTTGGTTGATGCCGCCTTGCTATGGTGGCGAACCAAATGTGCTGAGTCAAGTGATGGAGACATTCCAGTCAAGACATGGAAAGACTTCCAGTCGGAACTCAAGAAGCATTTCTATCCCAAGAATGCTGATGAGGAGGCTCGAGACAGACTTTACCAATTGAAGCATGAAGGCTCAATTCGGGAGTATGTCAAGAGATTTTCGGAGCTCAAGTTGCTGATCAAAGACTTGAGTAAATCAGAGGGACTGTATCTCTTCAAATCTGGCCTTCAACGATGGGCAAGAATGGAGCTGAAGAGGATGGGTGTGCAGGATCTTTCGGAAGCGATGGCCGCTGCAGAATCCATTGCAGAATTCGAAAAGAAGGATTCTTCCAAGCCAAAGCATAAGGGCAACAATGGGGGAGACAAAGATAAGTCCACCAAGAATGGTTCCGGAAAGCCACAGAACAAAGCCGGAGATAAACAATTTCGGAACCAAAATGAAAGGGGTGAGTTTAAGTGCTACAATTGTGGTGGTAAGCATTTAGCCAGAAATTGCCCACAACCACGAAATGAGAAGGTTGCTGCCATCCAAGAGAAGACTGGAGAAGGAGAAGAGGTTGTCAAGCTCAACTCCATCATCAGTTCCATGGAATTCAAGAAAGATTCCAAGGAGAAGGGACTTATGTATGTAGATGTTTCCATTGCTGGCCAAAAGTTGAGTGCACTCATAGATACTGGTGCCTCAGAGTTGTTCGTGTCCGAACAAATTGCCAAGAAACTTGGCTTTCATGTGGAAAAGGCAAGTGGATTCATCAAGACTGTGAATTCCGAACAGACTCCGATTGCAGGGGTAGCAAAAGGAGTGAAGCTTGAGATTGGTGGTTGGATCGGTAAGGAGACGATCAAAGTAATCCCCCTCGATGACTTTGATTTTGTGATTGGGCTCAGTTTCCTTGACCGAATCAAAGCGTTCCCGGTACCATTTGCAAATTCTTTGCTAATTCTTGACCCAAGCCATCCATGCCTTGTTCCGGTGAATCGAGAAGCTGGAATTGGGGCCAAGATGTTGTCAGCAATCCAATTCAGCAAAGGAGTACACAAGGTGCGACCAGCTTATCTAGCGACATTAGTCCATGATGAACCAATCACGGCCGAAGGAGTTCCAGCTGAGGTGAAACAAGTGTTGGCAGAATTCCGGGATGTGATGCCTACCGAGCTGCCTAAAACTCTCCCACCAAAGAGGGAGGTCGACCACAAGATTGATCTTGTGCCAAATGCGGAGCCACCTGCCCGAGCCCCTTATCGAATGGCTCCGCCCGAGTTAGAGGAGTTGCGCAGACAATTGAAGGAACTCCTCAACGCAGGCTATATCCGACCGTCTAAGGCACCATATGGAGCGCCGGTGTTATTTCAGAAGAAACATGATGGGAGTCTTCGAATGTGCATCGACTACAGGGCTTTAAACAAGCTCACTGTGAAGAACAAGTACCCGATCCCACTGATAGCAGACTTGTTCGACCAACTTGGTGGTGCAAAGTGGTTCACCAAGTTAGACTTGCGGTCCGGATATTGGCAAGTAAGGATTGCAGAAGGAGATGAGCCAAAGACAGCTTGTGTAACACGCTATGGCTCATATGAATTCTTAGTGATGCCATTCGGCCTTACGAACGCTCCCGCCACCTTCTGCACTTTGATGAACAAGGTACTACAACCCTTCCTGGATCGGTTCGTTGTAGTTTACCTGGATGACATTGTCATCTATAGCAAGAGCCTTGGGGAGCATGTGGAACACTTAAGACAAGTGTTCAAGGTCTTGCGAGAGAACGAGCTCTATGTCAAGGAGGAAAAGTGCTCGTTTGCCCAAATGGAGGTCCCTTTCCTAGGCCACATAGTCGGAGGTGGCAAGATCAAGATGGATGGGGCTAAGATACGGGTTATTGAAGATTGGGAGCCGCCAACCAAGGTGACGGAGTTGAGATCCTTCTTGGGGCTAGCCAACTTCTACCGTAAATTTGTCAAAGGCTATTCCAAAATTGCCGCACCCTTGACCGAGTTACTGAAGAAGGATAAGGCGTGGGATTGGAGTACTAAGTGTCAAGAAGCCTTTGAAGGACTTAAGAAGGCTATGGCAAGTGAGCCAGTATTGGTGTTGCCAGACCACACCAAGCCTTTCGAGATCTACACCGATGCGTTCGATGTAGCCATTGGTGGAGTCCTCATGCAAGAAGGACATCCGGTTGCATATGAAAGCCGGAAACTCAATGAGACCGAGCAGAGGTACACGGTCCATGAGAAAGAAATGACAGCAGTAGTGCATTGTTTGCGTACATGGCGACACCACATACTTGGGTCAAAGTTTGTGGTTTATACAGATAATGTGGCAAATAGTTACTTTCAAACTCAAAACAAGTTGTCTCCAAAACAGGCCCGATGGCAAGAATTTCTTGCAGAATTTGACTTCTCATTGGAGTACAAGCCCGGGAAAATAAACACAGTTGCTGATGCATTAAGCCGGAGGTACAACATTGAGACCGTAAGCCTACCGAAGGGACAATTGCTTGAGCGCATCAAGGAGGGGCTGTCCCATGATCCAACAGCCAAAATGCTGATCAGTTATGTTAACGAGGGAAAAACTAGAAGATTTTGGCTCGAGGAAGATTTGCTTTATGCCCGAGGACACCGTCTCTATGTGCCACATTTTGGGGACTTACGCAAGGAGATCATGAAGGAGTGTCATGACTCCAAGTGGGCTGGCCATCCAGGAATGACCCGGACAATGGCACTTATCGGCGAGCACTACTACTGGCCACGCATGGGCGAAGATGTTGAAGCCTATGTGCGGACTTGTCTTGTATGCCAACAGGACAAAATCGAGATGAAGAAGCCTGCGGGATTGTTGCAACCTTTGCCCATTCCCGAGAGACCATGGGAGAGTGTTTCCATGGATTTTATTGTCGGTTTGCCCAATGTTAATGGACTGTCAAACATCATGGTAGTTGTTGACAGATTTTCAAAGTATGCTGTCTTTATTCCAGCATCCAAGGTGTGTCCAGCCGATGAAGCGGCTCGTCTTTTCCTAAAACACGTGGTGAAGTACTTTGGAGTGCCAAAGACGATCATTAGTGACCGGGACACACGGTTCACAGGGAGGTTTTGGACGGAGTTGTTCAAGCTTTTGGGATCAAGTTTGAACTTTTCTACAAGCGTCCACCCACAGACCGACGGGCAAACCGAGCGAGTGAATGCTTTACTGGAGATCTATTTGAGGCACTATGTAAGTGCCACCCAACACGACTGGCCGAAGCTATTAGATGTGGCCCAGTTTTCTTACAACTTGCAACGGAGTGAGGCGAAAAACCAAACTCCTTTTGAGATCGTGAATGGACAACAACCGGTTACACCCAGCACGATTGTTTCCAAGTATCAGGGGCCTAATCCAGCAGCACACAAGTTTGCCAAGGAGTGGCAAGAACATCACGACTTAGCCCGAGCTTGTTTACACAAGGCGGGGAAACGGACCAAGAAGTGGGCGGATACAAAGCGGAGGGACGTGAATTTCCAGGTTGGTGATTTAGTCCTTGCCAAATTGACCGGGATCTTGCGCAATCCAACCGTACACAAAGGGCTTGTGCGAAGATACGAAGGTCCTTTCAAAGTCGTGAAACGAGTAGGCACCATGGCCTACAGGATCGAGTTGCCTCCAACCATTCGAGCTCATCCCGTGTTCCACGTAAGTTTACTAAAACCTTACTATCAAGATGAGCTAGATCCGGATCGAGGCAAGTCACACCGAGCGCCAGTTGGAGTGAAGGTCTCCTACGACAATGAGGTACGAGAAATCCAAGCAGAGAGGGTCATTCGTAGACCAGGCCATAGACCGAGGCACGAGTACTTTGTTCTTTGGAAAGGACTTCCCGACACTGAAGGTAGTTGGGAACATGTCGAGGCACTGTGGCAATTCAAGAACCAAGTGGAGCAGTACCATTCTAGTCGAGTGACGAGGGCGTCACTAGATCCAGTGGGGGAGAATGTCACGGACCGCACCAAAGGGCCCGAGACAAGCACCAATCAGGTTGCCACAAAAGCACTCCAAAACATTCTAGGCATCTCAGCACCAACCCAACCACCCATTGGAGCCCAAATCTGGAATGGCCCAACACTTGGTAAAGAAGGCTTATCCATCCACCCATGTGAACACACCATGTGAACATGGGAAATACTTTCCTTACTCAAATAGGAATATTCTAGGAATTGTACTTTTGGATAGGATAGGATTGAATCTGGACCCTTGATGTAAATCATTTACAACCGTTGGATGTACAGGGCTTCAAGTATAAATAGAGGCCTTGCCCACCTCATTTGTCACTCACTTCTTCATTGAGAAATACAAGAGTATTCACTCAAACACTCTCTAGCCTTTGCCATTTCTCTTCCTTTCAATTGTTCTTTGGTTTCCGCAAGGTTCTTAGCATTCAGGCTTTGAACGGTTTAGGCTTACTTAGGCGGTTTACTGAGAAAAACGCGTCTAAGGCCGCACGCCCCGAGTAGTGAAACTCTACGGACGTGACATTAGCGACATTGTTTAATAATGTTTATTAAAATTATGTACATAATATAAAAAAAAAGTTAAAAAACTTAATATGATTTCTAATTGCATAATTTAACCTAATGGCATATATTTAAAGATTTTAACCAAAAGTCATAATAAAATACATAAATCCAATCAAATATCAAATTGCTCATTCAAAATCAGACAATATATAATAGATATAAAATCAACAATATAAATTAGATATAAAATTAGACTAGACATAATAAACGTAGACTCAAAACAGATAGAACACATGTAAAATTTACTACCCCTGGGTCTGGAAAATTTTTGAGAATAATCCGATTTAAATTTTTATTTTAAAATACAAATGATTCTAATCTATATTTAGAAATTTATGCCAATTTAGGATTCTAAAATTTGTATATACATAAACACAAATGGATAAATGAGCGAATAAGTCCCTTTATTTCATTCCTTGATCAAAATAATCTCAATAGACAAATCACGCAAATACCATTGAATGTTCATCATTTACTCAATTCAAACCCTAATTATCCACTAAAGAAATTAAGCACTAAATTTGGGCATTACAAGAGGGAAGTTCTAGCAAACGACACCCTTAAAAAACAACTATACAAATTTTCTTATAAAAGTTTTAAGAATTTTAGTACATATGTTTTAGTATTATATCGGTATCCTTACAACTTTTGTAAAAAATTGGTATATATCGGATTTCTTATAAAAAGTGTAAAGATTCCGGTTATAAACTGAATTTCTTACAAAAAGTATAAGGATTTTGGTATATATTGTTTTTCTTACAAAATTTGTAAGAATTTCAGTATATATCAAAAAGTGTATATCGAATTTCCTATAAATTTTGTAAGAAAAATGGTACAACAATTTTTTAGATATTTTTTAGGCAACCATTTTTTAGAATTTCCCCGTTACAAGATTCAAATAGGAAAATAGGAAAACAATATAATTTGAAACAATAAACATTAATGTTATATCCGAATAAATTAGAAAATAAGCTATTAATACCGTATGCAATCGAAAATATTTCTATGACCAACAAGAAACCATTTTAATATCCAAATTTAAGAAAATCATAAATTATCCTTTTAGTTAAGAATATTAAAAAACATGTCATACTTAAGAAATAAATTAATTCATGAAGGTAAAATATTTGAAGGCCCCTAGAGGGCTTGACTTGTCAGACATTTGTGTCGTCCACGTCATGCATGTAACACTTTCGATCCAGTGTCACATTGGGCCTCCGGCCCCAAACTCGTATTCTAAAATTTTTCATTTTTAAAGCCAAAAATAACAAATTCAAGTCCAACCATAACAAATCCATTAAGTTCAAATTCAAATAAAATGAGTATTTCAAAAGAGTAAATAGGAGCTCCAAATAGTTACAAGTCATTTAAAAGCATTCAACCCAAATAACTAGAGTTACGAAAATACTTTATATGGATCAACAAGTACTAGCTCAATACATCAATAATTTTGTACTCTGACACTAATTCGATGCTGAAATCTCAACCTTGATGGTGCTCCTCCAGTCTCGACTTCACCAAACCTACGCACGAAATCACATTTCGAAATGCTGAGCTACAGAAACTCAATGGGTACACCGCTACTCGACTAAACATGAATAAAGCAAAGAAACACTTATAATAACATGCATGATATGATAGCGCTACCATAATCGCCTAAACACATGGCATAATGAAATATATACTATCGCACACAACATATACATTTGAATCCAAAACCAAATCCACAAGGTATCGAAGCTCGCGTCCATGCAACATCGGGATCCTACACTACGAGTGAGGCCCGCGTCCACACAACATCAGGATCCTCTAAATCCCATGCTCAAAATATTACATCGAGCATCTTCGAATAAGGCTCGCGTCGATACAACATTGGGATCCTCCATTCAGAATAGTCTTCAATTCATCACCCAAAATGTTACATCGGATAACATTCTTTGTGTTGCAACACTATTTTGGGTATCAGGATTCCTATCACACAAGGGTTTTCCTTAAGCTAAACAACCTATCAACACATAAAAAGGTTTTAGCTATCACAAAGCATCAACATCAATAAGGATTCTTATGATTTCTACCATTTCATTAAACAATCAAGGCTTACCAACTCTTTTTTAGACCAATTATACATATTTGAGGTTAATTTATTAATTCTTGATTTTTAGCATTTGTTTTGCACTATAAGAGACCCTTAGAAACCATTATTACAAATTATAGAGCCCCGAACAAAAGTTTTAATTTTTGGACAGATTGCCTAGCGAGTACTGATACGCCTATATGGGTATCGGTACGACCATGATATTAATACGCCTCCTTTGTGTATTGATATGTTACTACCTTATACGAGTTAAAAATTTACCTACTCGTACTTGTACCGATTCGAACCTGTATCGATAGGCCGGTATGGCATACAGATACGCCTACCTAATCTTAAACCAATGTAACAGTGGTATCAGTACGCTCATGCGTACCAATACAGAAAAATGTCTCCAGAATTTAAAGTTAACAAGGGGTATCGATATGTTGGGGTTGGCCTACCGAATGCCTGTATTCTAAGACCAAGTTTTCCTTTTAGGGTACCGATACGCTCCTAGCCTTTATCGGTATGCCTGCACGATTTTGCAGGTCTGGACCTAAAATTAGCTAAAAACTCCGGCCAAAACTAAACCATTCAATCCCAAACCATTCCTAAACATTATTGAATAAGTTTATGGTGTGTTACTACCAATTTTAAGCCATGAATCACACAATCTCGAAATTCACCATTAAAGGTACCCTAAGCTACTTAATCAGTCAAGCATGCATATCACAAGCAATGCAACTTAAACTCATAATATGTATGATGCAAATGGGAGTTAAAGGGTTACCAACCTCGAGCAAACAAGCTGCAAACCCAAAAAGCCCTCCTTCAAGATTTTTCCTTGCTAAGCTTCCTTGAAGGTTCCCCAACTTCTTTCTCTACAAGAAAGAAATTAAGACCAACAATTAGACATTGCTATTGATATTTTTAGAAGCCTCTTTGTCTCAAACTTGTGCAATAAACAAAAGACCCCTCACAAAAACCTCATAATCCCAACAACACTCAAGCACAAGCCCAACTAAAAGCCCAACACTCAAACTCGAGGCCTAAACGAGGTCCAAACTCTTTGAGTTAACCCTACACTGGGCTCCGAAATCCTGGTTGTTACAATTCTTCCCTTCTTAAAGAAAATTTCTTCCATGAAATTTACTTGACAAGAAGAGATGCGGATAAAGGGCTTTGATGTCTTCCTCAACTTTTCACGTCGTTTATTCAATCTCGTAGTTCTTCCACAAAACCTTTACCAAGAGTATACTATTTTTTCGAAGCTCTTTCACTCCCTTGTCCAAGATTTCAATAGGTCTTTCCTCATAAGTCAAATCCGTATTGACTTCGATTTTCTCAAGTTGAACCACATGCGAAGGATCAGAACGGTAACGTCTCAACATAGACACATGGAAAACATCATGTATACACGCTAACTCCGGAGGTAGAACTAGCGAATAAGCTACCGATCCAACCCTCTGAAGAACTTCATAAGGTCCGATATAACTGGGACTTAACTTCCCTTTGTGACCAAACCAGATGATCCATTTTCATTTAGATACTTTGAGAAATACCTTTTCTCCAAGCTCATGCTCAATGTGCTTACGCTTCTGATCCGCATAACCTTTCTGACGATCAAAAGCTACTTGTAACCTTTTTTTGATGATTTTAACCTTCTCTTAGGTTTGTTTAACCAGCTCCAAACCCATTATCTTTCGTTAAGCTCGGTCCAACACAAAGGTGTCCTACACCTGCGCCCATTAAAGGTCTCAAAATGAGCTATCTTGATGCCCGACTGATAACTATTATTGTAAGCAAACTCTAACAACGATAACTGCTCTTCCCAAATCTAAGAAAATTCCACAACACAACACTGAAGCATGTCCTGTAAGATCTGGATAACTCTCTCAGACTATCATTCGATTTGAGGATGAAAAGTTGTACTAAAGTGAAACTTGGTATCTAAAGCCTTGTGGATTGACTTCCACAACTTAGTCATAAACCTCGGGTCCCTATCCGATATGATCAACGAAGGTACACCATGCAACCTCACTATCTCCCTAATATACAACCAAGCTAGCTTTTCTAAACTACAGTCCAAGCGCACGGGTAAGAAGTGAGTTGACTTAGTCAACCGATCAACTATAACCCATATAACATCATGCTTCCTTAACGTCATTGGCAACCCGTTGACGAAGTTTATGGTCACTCGATCCCACATCCATTGTGGAATCTAGATAGACTAAAACAAACCCAAAGGAATCTGATGTTCCGTTTTTACTTGCTGGCACACCAAATATCTTATCACAAACTCGTAAACATCCCTTTTCATACATGACCACCAAAATAAAGAACGAAGATCCTGATACATCTTGTTACTACCCGGATAAACAGGAGGCAGTTACAAACAAACGCCCTTGGAAGTACGGGAATCCACTATCCCTTACCACAAAGTCTGACACCTCACCCCTCTGAACCGCCTCCAACTAAGCTACCAACTCCTCGTCAAGCACTTGTGCTCTTTTTATCTCTTGTACAAGCGTGGGCTCAACATGCAACTCTGCCAAAAGGCCTCCATCCTCGGTCATCCTAAACCGTGCAAACAAATATCTCAAGTCTGACATGGACTTCCGAATCAAAGCATTGACGACCACATTCGCCTTGTCGGAGTGATACTGTTGGGCTTGATGTGGCTCGATTGATAACCGATTAACTTGCCAATTTGATGGAGAAAGAACACTTTGGGTGATTTGTTGTGGAAGCAAAAAGATAAACAATGAACACAAGGATTTTAGAGTGGTTCGGCCTTCGAACAAGCACCTACATCCACTACCTTAGCTTCCCACCAAGGATTTCCCAAATTCACTAAGAATTTCAACCTTTTGAGGCTAAAGGGATAACCTTACAATTCTAGACTCAAACCCGAATCTAGCATCCGAAGTTCATAACCCGAAATTTGGGAATTCACTCAAACAAGAGAAACTTAGCAAACTTGTTTAATCCTTCTAACAAGGCTAATGTTTGCAATCTAAGCACTCACCCAATTCCTAATACACTTGAGCATACATTGACAATTAAGCTCACAAGTGTTTTGTCTACCCAGAGATGAGAAATTAAGCAGTAAGATAATTCTTTGATCATAATGTTGTTACAAGTGAAGCATTAGTCTTCTCTTGATGCTTGACGCTTGCTTTTATCATCCCAAATCATGATCTAGCCGTTTATAGTCGTTGGAGATGTTTTGGAGCCGTTTGGAGCTAATTTCAAGGCATATTTCTTCTTCTAGTGCAGGCGGTATCGATACCCCTAAAACTGGTATCGAAACACCCTCTTTGAGAAATAGCCGTTGACTTGGATTTATGAACTGGTATCGATACCAGTATCGATACTGCTCCTAGCCGTTGGGGATTTTTATAAAAATGTTTATGACCGTTGGGGGTGTTTAGAAACATGGTTCAAAACCAAACATCACAGTGGTGAAAGGGTATCGATACCAGTATCGATACCGCTGTGATTTTGCCTTTGAAAACATGGCATTGATGAACAGGTATCGAAACACCTTGAAGGTGTATCGAAACACCTAGGTTAAAGTCACTTCTTTGGTTTCTTTAAATCATTTAAAACACTTTCAAACTTTCTGAAAAACATCTTAAATATAATTTCAAGTAGTTTGGACATAAGAAACATTTTTGAAGTATTTTCAAATTAGTCCAAAACTATTTTTCAATTATTATATCAAAATATTAGTTCTACAGATACTCTATGACACAGTCATAGTCCTTCAACAACTCTATCCATCGAAACTGTCTCAGATTCAACTCTTTCTGGGTAAGCAGATACTTCAAACTCTTGTGGTCGGTATAGATGTAACATTTCTCCCCATAGAGATAATGCCTCCATATCTTCAAAGCGAAGAGAACTGTCACAAGCTCAAGATCATGCGTGGTATAGTTCCTCTCATGGGGTTTTAACTATCTTGAGGCGTAAGCTACGACCTTAATCTCTTTCATAAACACACAACCCAACCCATTCAAGGAAGCATCACTAAACACCATATAATCTTTTCCCTGTTTTAGTTGTTTCAAGACCGGTGCCACCGTAAGATAGTATTTCAACAACTCAAAACTCTATTTTCTTCTTTCATTCCAAACAAACGGAAACCCTATCTGAAGCAACTTGGTCAATGGTGCCGTTAAGATTGAAAAGTCTTTGACAAACCTTTTGTAGTATCCGACAATTCCAAGAAAGCTAAGGCTTTTCAACACATTCCTTGGTGGTTTCAATTCCACTACAGCTTGGATTTTTTGAGGATCTGCTCGGATTCCATCCATTGCAACTATATGGCCAAGAAATGTCACCTTTCACAACCAGAACTCACATTTACTAAACTTGGAGTATAAACGCCTATCTATTGCTACTATAGTCATGCTCCTCCTCTGAGCGTGAGTACACCAAGATGTCATCGATGAACACAACCATAAACTGATCTAAGTACGATTGGAAGATCCGGTTCATCAAGTCCATAAAAGCTACATATGTATTTGTAAGACCAAACAACATCACCAAGAACAAATAGAGTCTATATCGCTTCCTAAAGGCGGTCTTTTGTATATCCTTGTTCACAACTTTTAACTGATAGTACCTCGACCTCAAATCGATCCTAGGGAATGGGTAAAGGTTCTTTAGTAACCTTATTGAGCTAACGGTAGTCAATAAACATCCATATCGATCCGTCCTTTTTGACAAACAAAACCTGTGCTCCCCAAGGTGACATACTAGGTCTGATAAAACCTCTCCCAAGCAACTCTTAGATCTGTTGTTTCAAATCCTTCATCTCTACTGGTGCAATACGATACAACGCTATGGACACCAGTGTCATGCCTGGCATCACCTTTATACGGGACTCTAACTTACGATCGAGAGGGAAACTAGATAAATCCTCCAAAAACACGTCGGTATACTCATAAACTATCATCAAACTCTCTAACACTGGACTCTCAACCCTCACATCCACTACGTGAGCTAGAAAGCCTTACAACCTTGTTAGATTAACCGCTGAGCCAAAATAGTTGACACCACATTCGATAAACATTGTTCCTCTCACCACTCACCACAAGCTTAGAACCATCTGCCACTCGGAGCTTTAAACTCTTAGATCTACACCCTAAACTTGCATCTTGTTCGAACAACCAATCCATCCCAAGGATTACATCGAACTCTTAAAACGAAAAGACGATAAGATCGGCTGGACAGATTGAACCTTACACCTTTATCAGACACCTCCGATACACCTAATCTACCAACACATCTAACCCCAACGTGCTTGTCACACGAACTCCTATCTCTAGATCCTCCACTGGAAATCCCCATTGCTTAGATATCCTACTACAGATATACGAGTGGGTAGACCCCGAGTCCATAAGAGCAACTATAAAAACTAAAAATAAGGTGAATTTACCTGAGATAACATCAGTGGCTGCACATTCCTCCTATTTCCTTATCGTATACTGTCTAGCTGGTGCTCTAGTAGTGGACTGAAAGGTGCTCCCGTTGCATGGCTAGCTCCACCACGCGAGAAACCTTGAACCCTCTGAGCCTGAAACACAGTCCTCTAAGGCTAACCTGGTGGCAACGTCAAAACCTCGGGTTAGTTTCTCACAACCTCAGACACCTCTTACATCGCATCTTTTCTGTAGAAACTAGCTTTGGAGCATACCGAATCAACTAAAGAAACTCTTGCTCATAAGTGAAGACTTATCAGTTTTCTTGCACTGGATGGGTAAACCGCTCCCTCAAGTTATCGATGAGGGTATCACCCACATACTTCCTCTAAAAATCGTCGAGGAACTCTTCCCAAGTAGAGCGATAGGGATACCATCCAAGCTTCACGGTCTCCCACCATTCTCCAGCATTACCCTTCGAAAGCGACAATACACACAACTTGTCCTCCGATCTCAACCTCATATGTCTCAATATCCAATGTGTGTCATGTAACCACTGATCAACTTTTACGTGATTGTTTGCCCTATTTCAAAGAAGTCAACCGCTTATTGTCTTCGCACCCTCTCAACATGTGCCTCTCGAGGCATAGAAGATGACCACGATATAGCTCTCACAATTCTGTGCATGGTCTGGTTCAACTGTGAGAAGTATTTGGCCTCTTTACCTACTACATCATCCAATGGCACCTCTTCAATGGGCTCATACTCATCATCAGAGTCTCCTTCCTGGGAACCCCAACTTTCATCACGACCTCTATCCCGTCTTGACATGATCTCACTTCTGCACAACAAGCAAACAAGATTACACCATCAAAAATTTCATCTTAAAGCAATTACGATATCGAATCATTGTAATGCCCCAAAATTGGGCCTAAAAGTTAGTGGGCCGGTTTAGCTGGTTAAGCCTAGTTTAGGATTAAATTCTTAAAAATTAGTTTTAAATCAAAATAAATTATGGAAAAATACTCTAAAATTCATAATTAACTTAAATTTGACTTAGTTCAACTCAATTTTGAAAAATGACCATTGAAACCATAAGATTTTGAAATTAGTGACTATTTTGTAAAAATTGAAAACTTGAGGATAATTTTATAAACTAAGCTAAAACTTTAAATCTTTAAGGTAATTTGATATAATCCTAATCCTAGTTGATCTAAAACTTCCAATAGTCTATATAAACAACCTTTATTCCCTTGTTTTAACCTAAGTAATCAAAATTCTCTAATTTTGATCCAAACCCCAAAAATTCACTTTTAAAAAAATCCCTTCTTTAAATTTCGGTTTCTTCTTATCCAAGGCAGCCTCTTCATCATATTTTCAAGTTAAATATCCATTCTTTTTAATAAAATTTCGTTGGTTTATTTTCCTATATTTTTTCTTCAAAATCTCCTCGTTTTTCTTCGGTTTTACTTGAAAAACTCTATTTTTGCATCAAGCTTTAAACCCTTCTCCAAGATTTCGGTTTCTTCCTTCCCAAGATATATTCTCAATCATCTTTTCAAATTTAAACACCAATATTTTCAATAAAAATTCGTTTGATGAATTCTTTATATTTTTCTTTATCAAAATTTCTTCGTTTTTCTACGGGTTTTCTAGTTTTTAAACCTTTGAAGGGGTGGGATCATTTTTGCAGGTGAGAATCATTCAAACCTTTGAAACATAAAGCTATTTAATTAAATTTCTAAGTTCTTTTCTAATTGAAATAATCTTTAAAGTCTTGAACCAATAAAATCGATTTTCTTGATAAAAATTCTATTGTTTTCTTGATTTTCATTCAAGGTTTTTACATGATTGTTTTTGATGCCTAAATATATGAATTTTGAAGTGTTTAGATGTAATTAAGATTTCTTTTAAGTATGTAATCCTGGACCTAAGGTTTAGGTGGTGTTTGGAGAGGTTTTCTATGAGTTTCGATTAGGTTTTATGGTGTTTTTAGGGACTGCCATGGATTGGTCCGACTTGAGGGATATTTGGGTGAGTTTTAATTCACTAAACCCTCTGGTTTTGATTTTTGAATTAGGTCAAGAGGTAGAGGAACAAGTTTGAGGAAGATTGGAAAGCCGAATCGTGTTTTTGGGTGACTTGTCGAGAATGTTTCGGTAAATCAGTGAATGGATTTGAGAGTGGGCTGCTTCGGCAGTGTTTTAACTTTGTTTTCAAAGTGCTGAAGGTGTAGGGAAGGTGTGAGAAACCTCCCTATACACCAGAGTAAGTTTTACATTTGCTCTCGTAAATGCTCATGTGACTGTTTTTAAATTGGTTTTAATGATTCCTCAGTTTATTTTCAAAATAAGTAAAAGATGATTTTTATCGGTTTATGCACATTGTGTATGAAATAGAGGAATTCATGTGATTTTTCTACTGTTTTTAATATAAAACTTGAGCATTTGGTTTTGTTTTGTGTTGGATATTAAGTTTATGGGCCTGAGATAAGTTGATCGATCAATAGGATGTGAGTTCACGATAAATGAAAATACGTACGTGTATAAATTCCTTGAGTGATGCATTAGAGGTTAGCCTATTGTTGTGTGATATAATTGTTACCTTATCACATTCGGGTATGGCAAACTATCCCGGACACCAAGGTGGGATCTTTAGATTGTGATAGTTAATCTGTGTGAATTGGTGTACGATGTCATTCACATGTTTTTCCGTTTATCCCAACGTTTGGAGGAAACTCCATTCGTGTCACTTAACCAACATGTGAAAAACGTAAGTGTAAATGTTTTATTGATTTTTGTGCAATATATAAATTGCATGTGTTTTACTAAAAGAGCTCAAGGGTTTTGAAGCATTTCTTGTTAAGTATGTAAGACTTGTTTTGTGGTATATGCCATGTGATAAACACTTGCAAATTTTTGAATATCTTTGCGACGTAATAGTCACAAATGGTTTTCTTGAGCATGACTTGTTTTTAAACTATTTTACCGTATAATATGGGTTGCATTACAAGAAGTTAAAATTGTTTTATAATTCACTCCCTAAGCGTAAGCTTAACCTCTCTCTTTTCCTGGTAATGCAGACAAGAAGTGAGTTAGTCATCCGGGCAAGCAAGGAAAACTCTTAGTGCTTTTTAATTCATATTTTAGCTCAAGTATGTTGTTTTTATATTTTGAACCTTAGGTAGTTTAGGAAGCAATGGTGAAGAGGAACCTTATGACATATAAGTCGGTTATTTAAATATTGAATCTTATACATTGGTATATTTGCTTTTATGTTAATGAAGTCTTTTAGATTTGATTCATACATTGATTGCGCCTAAGCATTTTGAATTATGATTTTGATGAAAATTGATTTCAATTTGTGTTAAGAGAATGGAACTAGGATAATTGACATTTAGAAATCTGTTGGGATTTTTTGTTTTATTCCCTATAGGTTACTAAATGCATCTCACAAATATCTGAAAAAATGCAATTAGGTCCCTAAAACTTTTTCGGTTTAATTAGGACTCGTTTCTCATTAATTTCCGCTACAAATAAACTCAATCCTTGCATGAACATGTAAGATCTAATTAATGCATTTAGAGAAGATAAAAGAAAGATTTTTAGGGTTGTTTATCGGGGAGAGTCTTCGGATTGGCTTCGGTATTCCCTGTGTAGCTCGTTCGAGTCGGGTTTTGTCTAAACTGGGTCTAAAGGGTTACACTAATGGGTATGTACTCGTCTGACACCTATATACCATAATAGACTCCCATGGGGACTTCCTAGAACTGACTAAACCTAAGATCTAATACCATTAAATGTAACAGCTTCAACCCTTTGTCAAATTGGACATGTATTCCAAAATTTTTTGTTTTCAAAGCCTAAAATAACAAATTCAAGTCCAACCATAACAAATCCATTAAGTACTAATCAAAATAAAATTAGTATTACAAAAGATTAAATAGGAGCTTCAAATAGTTACAAGTCATTTAAAAGCATTCGATCCAAATAACAAGAGTTACAAAAGTAAATTATATGGTTCAACAAGCACTAGTCCAATGCATCAATAATTTTTTACTCTAACACTAAGTCGATGCTGAAATACCAAAATTGATGGTGACCTACAGTCCCGACTTCACCTAACCTACGCACGAAAACATATTTCAAAACGCTGAGCTATAGAAGCTCAGTGGGTAAACTGCTACTCAACCAACATCGTACATACCATGAATAAGGCAAAGAAATACTTATAATAACATGCATGACATGATGGAGCTATCATGATTTCCTAAACACGTGGCATAACGAAATGTATACTATCGCACACAACATATGCATGTCAATCCAAAACCAAAACCACAAGGTAGTGAAGCCTGCGTCCATACAATATCGAGATCCTACACTACAATTGAGGCCCACATCCACTCAACATCGGGATCCTACACTCGGGGATTGAGGCCCGCGTACAGAAAACATGGATATCTTCCAAATCACATGCTCAAAATTTTACATTGAGAATCTTCGAATGAGCCTTGCGTCCACACAATATTGGGATCCTCCATTCGGAATAATCTTCAATTCATCACCTGGAATTACATCAGATGACCTTCTTTATTTTACAATACTATTTTGGTTATCTAGATTCCAATCACACAAGGGTTTTCTAAAACGCCCCAAAATTAGGCCTAGAAGTTAGTGAGCCGGTTTAGCCTAGTTCAGGATTAAATTCTTAAAAAATTAATTTTTGGTCGAAATAAAATATGAAAAAATTTCCTAAAATTATTATTTAATATATATTTGACATTGGTCAAGCCAATTTCGAAAATTGACCCTTAAAACTCTAAGATTTTGAAATTAATGACTATTTTGTAAAAATTTAAAATTTAAGGACAATTTTATAAATTAAGCCAAA
Source organism: Abelmoschus esculentus (assembly GCA_035048815.1). Lineage (NCBI taxonomy): Eukaryota > Viridiplantae > Streptophyta > Magnoliopsida > Malvales > Malvaceae > Abelmoschus > Abelmoschus esculentus. The sequence continues at coordinate 13,245,180 of JAUCBN010000040.1, forward strand.
ACTTTGAATCTTTAAGGGGCTTTAATCCAATTATAATCCTAGCTGGTCTAGGCTTTACAATTTTTTTAATTAATTAAATCAAAGAATTTTATTTTAACTCAAATAACTAATTAAACTTGATTTTAAACTCTACAAACCTATTTAACCATTATAAATCTAACCTATTTTTATTATTTTCATTTTACCTCATTGGAGGTAAGATTTCAACCAAATTTTAATGTAAAAACCTTTTCTTTTTCATCTAATTTCGTATTCAATAATTATTATAATTTTTTACTCTCTAAAAATCTAGTTTTCTTATCGTTTTCAAGTTTTAAAACCCGAAAAGCAATTGGATCAGTTTTGGAGGTGAGATTTCATCAACCATCTATAAATTTGAAGTTCTTTACTGAAATTCCCAAGTTCTTGGCTTGGTAAAAACGTTTTTAATCCTTTGTTTTTGAAAAATCGGTTTTTGGGTCAAAAAAAATCATGATTTTTTTCAAGGGTTTTTAATCACTGCTTTGGGGGTCTTAAAAGGATGACTTTAAATGTGTTAAGATGTTTTTAAAGTATTTTTAAAATCCCTAATCCCTAACTAAAGGTTTAGGAGAAGTTTGGTGGGTTTCAAAAAGTTTTCGGTCAAGGTTTTGATAGGTTTAAGGGTATGTCTGACTTGATATTTATTGATTACGATTAGGAGCACTAAATCCATATTTTTTTATTCTTGAAACAGGAAAAGAAGTAGGTGATCTTGTTTGAAGTGATCGAGTGAATTTTCGGTTACTTGTTGGACAAGTTTCGGTTTTCGGTGAGTGGATTTGAGAGTGGGCTGCTTCGGCATTGTTTTAAATTTGTTTTTAAAGTGCTGGTAGTGTAGGGAAGGTGTGAGAAAACTCCCTATATTCAGGAGTAAATTTTTCGTTTGCTCTCGTAAATCAGTTTTCCCATAATATGCTCGATTTACTATGTTTTCGACATTCTTGGATTTTATTAGTACATATATGATTATGTACGTGTTATAATACTCTCACTACTGTTTTTAAGTTGATTTTAAATGATCCTTTTTTTTGTTTTTGAAATAAGCTAAAAAGAGGTTTTATCAATTTTGCGAGTGAGCATAAGAAAGTGGGATACTAATGTTTTACCCACTGTTTTTGATATAAAAACTTGAGCATTCATACTAATTTGTGTTGGATATTGAGATGATGTTATAGGGATAAATCGATCGATCAATAGGATGATAGTTGATGAGTGCATAAAAGTCCTATTTTTTATACCATTTTCCCACTTGTTTATTGCCAATTAAGGACAGATTTAAGAGCAATATTGGATAATTCTGCTTATTTTCCATATTTCAGCATCCGAATACTCAAACCATGAATTTATATATTATTTGGCATAAAACAGATGCATTTGATGGTTTTCTTTCCTAGGCAGGAAACCACATCATAAGAATGGCCAAACAAGAAGACAGATGCTGGTAAAGAAGCTAAATGCAAATGAAGCACCCGCCACAACAGCACTTTGGATGCTGCGGCAGCAGATTGATGATGACAACTGGTGCTCGACAGATAGAGAAAAAGGTTGCCTCGACGGAGGTTCCACGACGGAAGTTGCCACGGTGGAGGTTGCCTCGGCGGAGGTTGCCACGGCAGAAAAATGGCAACCGTAGTCAAGATTTTCCACCAAACATTGCAGAGACATGCTACGCTGAAGAATGAGTAGATCAGGCCAAGAGAACTATACTGATACAGTTCCAAGACGAGACTATTATGACAGCAACCCGCCGCGGAAACCGATGACAAGGCAACACCTGGAGAAAAAATGTTGATATGATTGGCGATTTAAAGAGAAAAACAAGGTGGACGTTTTAAGACAAGTAGCATAGAAATCGGAGCTGGAAAACGCATAGAAAGTCAAGGTCAAAGCCACGTGGGAAAAGAATCCTTATAGGAATAAACTAGGAAATAAAATAATGACCTTTTTATTTATGTACTTAACTTGTGTTTTACTCCTAGTCGAATTCCTACTTTTGAAAGGTTTACCCTAGGCTAAGCCTATAAATACCATAGCCTATGTAGAGAGGAAGATATCTTGAAATCAAGTTTCATAGAAAAACCTTAAATTCCTCCATAGTCCCCTTTGGGGTTTAGGTTAGTTTCTAGAGTAGTTGTGGGAGAAAGTTTGTAATTTCTTTAGTTCTTATTAATGCAATTTCAGAATTCATAATTTATTCTCTCTTGGAATTTACTCTTCTTCGTATGTGATCTCGAGATGATAGTATGTGAAGAAAAATCTATTTGTCTAATATCGGGAAAGTTAGGCTCACGAAACGAGAGAATACGGTCTTTGCTCAAGGGCATCGACTAATCCGGTTTAGAGATAAACCGCCCAGGATTTTAGCGACTAAAAGGACGCATGTGTTTGGTTGTTATCCGCCCTTGATTCACTCTAGGAGGTATCATCAAGACATGGGTTTCAACAGTTCTCTTCGCTTAGGGATAAGGAGAAGACATACAAGGATGCTCTGTCGAACTATGAGTTGTTGAATTGTCGACAAGGCATAACCCTGCCTAGGCAGCTACGGCGACCCTTTGTGCGACCCGCCGAGGCAGCAAGTCAACCCTATTGCATTATAAGAACGAGACAATTACATTTTGATCCCACACTATAAAGCACTCTAACCTGCCCCACTTTTCCATCCTTGATTTCTTGATCACTTATCTTTATTGCTTTAATTAGTTTTCTTAGTTATAATCCAACTCAATTATCTGTGTCTTTATTTTTCCATTGTGCAGGAATAATAAATTGCGTAAGTAAAGCCAATCCCTGTGGGTTCGACATCTTAAATACTAGAATTTGGCAAAAGGTGGAAGGACGAATGCTTCATCATAAAAGCAGGACTTTCTAGCCTTCACTAGATTTGGCGTCGTTGTAGGGGATTGGCGATTCCAACTTTCCTTTTTATTTTTCTTGCACTATTATTTTAGGAAATTAAGTTTAATTAGGTTTGAGTTATTTGTTTTATATTAGGAAGTAAATTCAAGAAGGAGAAGCCATGAAGCACATAAAACAGTCCAAAATCAAATCCACCGTCCCACCTAAGACGCGGCCAAGGAGGCTGGCCGCCCAAACGCAAGTGACAGCGGGTTTACTATTATAGAACTTCATCTCCCTCGTTTTATTTCATACTTCTTCATTATTGTTTTCCAGTGCAGTTTTTATTTTCTTTCTCAACAAACTCCACACAAACTGATGACCCTCAGGATACAGAAGAGGCCAGACTCGACATAAAAATATTGGTTTATCTTTTCCTTGCCTCCTAATTTTTATCTTGTCTTTTATTGTTGTCTTGTGTTCAGATACATGCATTGAGGACAATGCATCCCTCGAGTTTGGGGGAGTGTTGATCATATTTGTAACTTATAAATATCTGCAATATCTGGGAATATTTGGATTATCTAACTTCTGCCTTAAATATCTGTCATGTATGGAAAGTATTTAGATTATTCTATTACTGCCTAAATTTTTGTCTTTACAGCAATTGCAATTTCATGCAATTTTTTTAAGTCTGTTGAATTTTATCGAAAATGCCTCGGCAACAATATATTATCCAGACGCCGCAACAATATGCACCATTCACCAGACTTGAAATCAGACAGGTCTCTTGGAATTAGTACTTAGGATTAGACTATGAGCCTCAAAAATAATTAAACACTGCTAGTCTTAGTTGATTTTGTAAGTTCTTTTCTTTAAAAAAGCAATAAGGACTTAGGCTTAGATTTAACTAGAGGTGCCTAT